>JAJPUD010006659.1:85461-124110 GCA_023553655.1 Myrmecobius fasciatus | reverse complement strand
TTAGCCATGATATTCCTTGGAGTTTTAATTTTGGGGTCTCTTTCAGTTGGTATTCAGTGAATTCTTTCAATGTCTATTTTACCTTCTGATTCTATGACATCTGGGCAATTCTCTTTGATGACTTCTTGAAAAATAGGCTCTTTTTTTCATCATGATTATCAGGACGTCCAATAATCCTTAGATTGTCTCTCCTAGATCTATTTCTCAGATCAGTTGTTTTCCCAAATAGGTATTTTACATTTTTTTATATATTTTTTGTTTTTCTTGACTGATTCTTGATTTCTCATTGAGTCATTCATTGCCATTTGTGCAGTTCCAATTTTTAGTGAATTGTTTTTATTTACTTTTTTTTTCTACTTTGTATTTATCCAATTGAATTTTTAAATGAATAATTTTGTTCTATTGAATTTTTTTCCATTTCATAAATTCTGTTTTATAAGGACTTATTTTCTTTTTCCATTTCACAAATTCTATTTTTAAGGAGTCATTTTCCTTTTCTGTTTCACAAATTCTGTTTTTCTGGGAGTTGTTTTCTTTTTCCTTTTTGTCAAATCTATTTTTTTAATGAGTTATATGCTTTTTCCATTTTGCTAAGTCTAGTTTGTGCTGCTTTTTCCAAACCCTCTTGCAAAGTTTTCATTTCCTTTCCCCATTTTTCTTCTAGCTCTCTTTTAAGATCCTTTTTAATTTCTTCTAGGAGAGTCTTGTGTTACAGGGACCAATTTATATCACCTTTTGGGGCTTCATCTGGAGACAATCTGCTTTTAGTCTCCTCAGGGTTTGAAATCTGCTTTCTTTCACCATAAAAACTATCTATGGTTAGAGTTCTTTTTGCTTTTTTATTCAATTTTTTTTAAGTCATTATCTGTTTTTAAGACAAGGGAGGTTGCCCAAGCTTCCTCTGCAAGTGGCAGCAGCTGCACTGGGTCAGTGTTTATTGACTTCTGGTGCTAGGCAGGCATGGCTAGGTCCTGTGAGATTCTTGTGTTTTTGGGTTCACTATTTACTTTTTGTGTTTCTGTTGGATGTTTTATAATTTCTCTACTGATCTCCTGGCTTGCAACCAGGGCAGAGTAGCCAACACTGCTGTGGATTCCTCTCTATAGATTCTTCAGTGTGCACCATCCTGGAACTCTGTGCTGCCTTAGCTTCCCAGCATCTGTGCTGGGCCTGCTTACACTTGGCCAGCCTCCCTCTGTGCCTGATTGAAAAAGACCTTTTCTGGCAATCTTCGAAATTATCTTCTGCTGGTAATTTGTTGCACTCCCAATATTTGTGGATTTTGCCAGTCCAGAACTACTTCAGAGGCTGGATTTGCTAATTAGTCTGAGGTTTGTGGGAAGTCAGAAAGAAAGGTATATCCTCTGCCCCCTGCTAATATTTAATTTAAATTTTTGCATCAATATTCATTAGGCAAATTGATCTATAATTTTCTTTCTCTGTTTTGGTTCTTCCTGGTTTAGTTATCAGTGCTATATTTGTGTCATACAAAGAATTTTTCAGTACTCCTTTACCTATTTTTCCAAATACTTTACATAGTACTGGAATTAATTGTTCTTCAAATGTTTGGTAGAATTAACTTGTAAATCCATCAGGCCTAGAGATTTATTCTTAGGGAGTTCATCGAGGTCTTCTTCAATTTTTTTTTTCTAAAATGGGAGTATTTAAGTAATTTATTTCCTTTTCTGATACTCTGGGTAATTTATAGTTTTATAAATATTGATCCATTTTGATTAGATTGTGAAACCTACTGGCATATGGTTGGGCAAAATAGTTCATAATTATTGCTTTAATTTCTTTTTCATTGGTGATAAATTTACCCTTTTCATTTTTGATGATGATAATTTAGTCTTTTCATTCCTTTTTCTTATCAGATTGAGGAAAGATTTATCTATTTTGTTTTTTTTAATAAAACTAACTCGGTTTTATTAATTAGTTCAATAATTTTCTTAGTTTCAATTTTATTAATCTCTCCTCTGAGTTTCAGAATTTATAATTTGGCATTTAATTGGGGCTTTTCAATTTGTTCTTTTTCTAGCTTTTTTAGTTGCATGCCCAGTTCATTGATCTCACCTCTCTCTATTCTGTTCATGTAACTATTTAGAGATATACAATTTCTCCTAAATACTACTTTGGCTGCATTCCATAGTTTTGGATTGTTGTCTTATTATTGTCATTCTTTTGGATGAAATTATGGATTGTTGGTGTGATTTGTTGTTTGATTCACTCATTCTTTAGAATTGCATTATTTAATTTCCAATTGGTTTTTACTCTATCTTTCCCTGGCCCTTTATTGAATATAATTTTTATTGCATTGTAGTCTGAAAAGTAAGCATTTAGTATGACATATTTATACTCTAATACATGGTCAATTGGTGTGGGGATACCATGTGCTGCCAAGAAAAAGGTGTATTTTTTTTTTTTTAGGATTCTATTAATCTCCTTATTTTCTTTCTTCTTTATTTTGTGCTTAGATTTGTCTGATATTAAGAGAGGGAATATTAAAATCCCCCACTAATGTAATTTTGCTGTTTATTTCTTCCTGTAACTGGTTATATATTTTCTCTAAGTAATATGGATGCTCTACTACTTGATGGCTATACATTTAATATTGTCATTACTGCATTAACTATGCTACCCTTTAATAAGATGTAGTTTTCTTCCTTATCTTTTTAAATAGATTAAATTCTCTCATACATATCTCTCGTTTCCTTTCTCATTTTTCTTCTACCTCTCTTATTTGCCTTTTAAAGTATTTTATGAGCACTTCAAAAAGTTTTTTTGGACTTGCGATCAGTTCATATAATTCTTTAAGTTTTCCTCTGTAGATATTTTGTCCTCATCTGAGTTGGTATTTTGGTCTGCCCTGTCACCATAATAGCTTTCTAGTTTTTTTTTTTTTTTTCTGTTTCTTGTTCATTTTCTTTATTTCTCTTTTTGTATTTCCTCTTCTGTGACTTTTATCTTTGAATTCTGCTCTTGGTGTAAAGGGGACAATGTCCCAGGCTTCTTTTGCAGCTCTGAGCCTTGGATTTGTGCACAGGGGCCTCTTGTGTTTTGTGTTTTACAAGCAGTGGGTAGCTTTACCTGCTTCTTCCAGGAAACATCCTGGTTTCCCAAAATTTGCCTTCTGAGCTGGAACTGGAGGCTGCCCCCCTAGTCTGCTCTGCCATTGAGTGAGGAATGAGGGTGTCAATTGCTGATTTACTGTGATTAAGTCCTTGTCTCTGGCTTTCCCAGGCTCAGTCTGAGTTGGGCTGAACATCCCTTTCACTCCAGTGAGACTGAACTTTCTTGATATACTTCCAATCCATCTTGAGCAAGAGAGTGGTTTCATTCCATCAGACTGTTCAGAGGCTTGGTTTCATGTGGTGGCAATTCATAATTTCCTTTCAGTCTTTGCATGTAGAACATTTGAGTTTGTTGATTTGCTCTTCTAAATTTGTGTTTTGCTCTTCTTATTACAATAGTAACTTTTTATAGGCAGGTTCTTTTTCTGCTTTTTGCTCATTTTCCAGGCTATATATACATATATATATATACATATATATATGTATATATATATATAGATATGTGTGTATGTATATATATATACACATATATATATATGTGTGTATATATGTATATATATATATATATTTAACTCTACATTAAAGTGCACCTCAGCTTCATGAGTGGTGGGAGCATAGATTCAAATTTGGATTTTACAGCAGTTGTTATTCTGGGACATTTCTGGGAATATGTAAGTTTTTGCTTCTTGCAAGGTAATATAATATAATGAGAGGTGTGTTTGCTATTCTCCCATTATATCCACTTGTTTGTGAGTGACCATCAGGATTCTTTTCTGTCTAGGAACTATGACTAAGGTGCTGCTTCCCTATGGACACAAGCTCTGGTGTATTAAGACTTTTCCTTGCCCTGGAACTGAGACCCAGGATTGCAACCTAGATCCAAATATGGGCAATGCAAAAGATACCTACTTTCCCCTGCCAGGAAAAGCACCTCCTGTTTCTCTGACCAGAGTCTGACCTACTCCTTCCTTTCCCATGAGTGGGATGAAAGATCCAGAAACTGTTACTTGTGCCACTGATTTAGTCACCCTCAAAGCCTGTTCCTGGTTTTCTAAATCCCATTCTGCACTGGCACATCCTGAGCTAGGCTGCACTGTACTTTCATCCTGGTGGAACAGACCTTTCCTGCTAATCTTCTAAATTGTCTTGGGCTGAAAAATGTTTCACTATCTTTTTGTGGGTTCTACCACTTTAGAATTTGATTTTAGGCATTATTTACAGATATTTGGAAGGACTTGGGGAAGAATTCAGGTGAGTTTCTGCCTTTTCTCCACCACCATATGTACTTTTCTAACATAGCAGTTGTCAAGAAAATATCAGTATTATTAAAACAAATCAGAGGAAGGAAGTTCCCTTGCAGGACTTGAATCAGACTACAGTAATAGTAAAAATGAATGTCTTATTTGTTTGGACATAATGTTTCCACCCAATATTTAAATATATTTTTGACATTAGGCCATGTAAATTTGGGGAACAAAATTTGATATTACCTGTTTCTGTTTTTTAATGTTGTTTTTTAAGTGTTTTCTCAACAAGACAAAAAGTCCTGAATGAATATTAATGGATTGGTCATCTTTCATAACTCCTTCAAAGTTAGAAGAAAAATAATACTAGGATGTATGTCTGTATCATGGTGTGTTTAGGATTTAATAATATTAGTTATAAGAAAATTGACTTAATATAAACTGCTTTTAAAAAGGCATGTATTCAGCCATTCTGGAGAGCAATTTGGAACTATGCTCAAAAAGTTATCAAACTGTGCATACCCTTTTACCCAGCAGTGTTTCTATTGGGCTTATATCCCAAAGAAATCATAAAGGAAGGAAAGGGCCCCACATGTGCAAGAATGTTTGTGGCAGCCCTTTTTGTAGTGGCTAGAAACTGGAAACTGAATGGATGCCCATCAATTGGAGAGTGGCTGAATAAATTATGGTATATGAATGTTATGGAATATTATTGTTCTGTAAGAAACGACCAACAGGATGATTTCAGAGAGGCCTGGAGAGACTTTCATGAACTGATGCTGAGTGAAATGAGCAGAACCAGGAGATCATTATACACGGCAACAACAATACTGTATGAAGATCAATTCTGATGGAATAGGCTCTCTGCAACAATGAAATGTTTCAAACCACTTCCAATTGTTCAGTGAAGAAAGCCATATACCCCCAGAGAGAGGGATGTGAAATGTGGACCACAACATAACATTCTCATACTTTTGATTGATGTTTGCTTACATTGTATTTCTTTTATCTGATATATCTTCTGTGTAGATACGATTTTTCTTGCACAACAATGATAAGTTTGGAAATATGTATACATATATTCGATTTGCCAAATATTTTAACATAATTAACATGTAGTGGATATCCTGCCATCTAGGGGAGGGGTTGGGAGTTGGGGGGAAAAATATGTAACCAAAAGCTATGTAAGGGTTAATGTTGAAAAATTACCCATACATATGTTTTGCAAATAAAGTAAAATTAAAAATAAAATAAAATAAAATAAAAAGGCATGTATTATCAGGAAGCTAGGATTAAGACTTCAAGAGTCTTGTTTTAATAAGTATTTCCAATTTTTGGGAAGGATAAAGTAAAGGAAGAGAATTCCCACTTCTGAATCTAATTTAAATTAATTATAATGAATAATTTGAATAAAATGTTGAGAAAATCAGCTTTTAGTGTTCATAGAGACTTCGACAGATCAATGGTCATATTCCTGGGCTTTAGGAAGGTAAGATATTATTAGCCCTATTTTAAAAATGTTGCAACGTGGTCCCAAAATGTTAAATGCTTTTAGCAAGAGGAGGCTGCACATGTATACACACACATATCTGTGTGTGTGTGTGTGTATGTGTGTGTACAAAGAAATTGTTTAATAGAGCCTAAGTTTCCTATTTTGTAGTAGATTTCTCTTTATACAATTTTACTATTGTATCCACTAACTCTTGTTCAGTAGGTGATTTGCATTGCTGTCAACACTTTCCTTTGTGAGAAAGATTTCATTATTTCTTTATAAAAGCTAAATATAAAAGGAGTCCAGTGTATACAATGGGACTTTTGTATAAAACCAAAAAAAAAAAAAAAGACAGAGAGAGAGAAGAAGGAGGAAAACAGAAAGGAATTAAGCCATGGATGTGCTGAAACCAGCTAAGGAGAATCAATGGTTAAAATTGCAGAATACTACCTCAGAAATGTTATAAATCAAGATTTGGTTTACTGTTTTATTGATTGTCTACATAGAGGTGTCAAACATTACTAGTGCAGCCCAAACCAGGTTAAAATTTAATTGGAAAAATGGAACAAAATAAATAAAAGTACAAAAAATGATAGCACTTATTTTGTAACTATGTGAAATACCTGACAGAGATCCTTCTAGATGTGGTCTCTTAAGGACCTTATTTCTGTTTGAATATTACCAAAACTGATCTAACTTAAGAAAGTAATTGAGAAAATTTTAGTGCTGATTAAATTTATAAGTATGTCCTGATTTTTTTTTAGACTAATTGTTGAACATTTACTAGCACACCCTTGGGCATGGCATGCTTTGCTATCAGAAATCAATTTAAAGGTTTCAAATTGGAGGGTGCAAGAGAAGAAATATTAAGGAAGACGGAGAAGACAGAGTTGTGGAACAGCAACATTTTAGAAGTAGAGGGAACTTACCAGTCTATGTATTCCTATCCAAACTGAAAGAAGACTATTCTTTATGAAATATCTCTGCTTAAAGCCTCCCTGAATGGGGAAATGTTACCTCCTTAGTTTCCTGATAACATTTTTGAATAGTTGTAAGTGTAAGGAAAATTCTTAGACTATACGGATTCCATTTTATTAGATCTAATTTGTTGAATATTTCTCCCAGTTTCATCAATTCATTGATCTGAAAAGCATACCAATTATGCTTTCACTTAAATCAATGATGAAAGTAACAAGTACAGAACTCTGGCAGCCTATAAGAACAAATTCCTTGAAAGTAAGAATTGAGGCTGCTTTAATTTTTGTCCTCTAGAACCTCAATAAGTGCTTTTCACATTGTAGCTGCTTAATAAACTGTCTCAGTTTAGCTGAATTCATGGAGGAAACTCCATGGAAGCAAGTTAGAGAAATAAAAGAAAATAAAGTCTTCTATCACAGACACATATAAAAGCAATATAGCAATAGGCCATTATTTTCAAATAGACAAATCATATGTAGCTGTGTTTTTTTTCAAGCTAATGGGTAGATCATATATACCTGTGTAAATCATATATACCTATAACTTATTGGCCTAATAAGTTTTGATATTTGCTCTTTCATTAACATAATCTTCTATAAACAGTGGGATATGCACAGAAATAGATATTCATTAACAAGTATATTTCCAATAAAACCTTTACTTTTTATTTCATACATAATGCTTAATATAGCAAACACTTGGCTATGTTCATTTTGATATATCTACGTATTGATTTTGGAGGTGCAACAAGAGGCTTTTATGAATTTTGCCATTCATTTCTAGGTAGGAAAATATTAAGTAGTAAATAGGTTTGTGACAATCTGTTAAAAGACTTCAAACGTTTGCCAAATTTTCCACTGCCAAACATTCACAAATGTTTGCATTGCTTTATAATGAAAAATGTGTCAGCTATGAAATATAGTTTTATATTTTGAAAACATGTAACTGGATTATTAAGCATCCTTTCTAGATCAATCAATAAACAAACATTTATTAAACACCTTCTATGTGTCAGTCACTAAATAGATTGACACTAAGGATATGAGACAAAAGATCAACAGTTCTTGCTCTCAAGGAACTTATATTTATTCTATTAGGGGGACACAAACACATATATTAGCATGTACAAGAATTAAAATTCACTTGGAAACAACTATGTGGAAGAGTGGATACAGGTCTAGGCCTGGAGTCAGGAAAACAAGTTCAAATTTGGCCCCAGATACTTACTAGCTGTGTGATCCTGAGCAAGTTATTTAATTCTGTTTGCCTCAATTTCTTTATCTGTAGAGTGAGCTGAAGAAGGAAAGAGCAAAAATTTCCTCAGTATCTTTGCCAAGAATATTCCAATGGATTTAAATGGTCACATTTGACTGAATAAAATATTCACTTGGGATTCCATGATTCTCTTATAATAATCATTAGATGTCAATATTGAGAGAATAGAGACAGATGTGTAATACTCCACTTCTTAGAATTTAGTTTTCAATTGGATGATGTTAAGGGATTATATAAAATTCAATTTTTAATGTATAGGCAATACTTCTAAGTAAAGAAATATTGCTAGAAATATTTGCTACTTTAAATGACTTAGACATGAATTGCAAAAATTCTTTTATAATTTAATGAATTATCTTTGTGAATAGTTAGAATTGAAAATTTTATTGCTCACACAACCTGCTGATATTTCTCTCTAAATTTAACTGGATTGGTTCTTGAATAGCATATGTATATGTCTTCATTGGAATGTGGTATCAAATAATTCATTCCATTCTTTGAGAAATGAGGATCATCATCACTAGTGAATCTCTGAGGAAGGTTGCATTTTTGTTTGTTTTTCCCTTATGGGGTTACTGATGGTAAGGGGCAGGTAGGTGATTTCATTAATATAATGTATTTCTATGAGGAAACTCTACCAGTGCCAGATCAGCAACTATTCTACAATCTAGAGAATTGCCTGTGTAATTGAGCTGATAACTGACTTTCCCTTAGTCGGGTAACTATTAGGTGTTACAAGCAAGATTTAAACCCAGGTTTTATGGAGTTTTAGGCTAGCTTTATATAAATTATGCATACTACCTCTCAGAGTGACATTAATGGAAAGAATAAGAAAAAATAATAATCCAAAAATTAAAAAGGTAGGAAATGAATAAAAAAATCTATTTTCTTTAATTTCTAAACAAAATGTTCCATTTCTATTTTTAAAATGTATCTGCTGTTTTGATTACTATTTCCTTCAAATTTTTACTTCCCTAGTGATAGCACAAAATTGTTTTGAAAGAATGCTTCATTACTCATTTATTTCAAAATTTTCTTTATCAAATTGATGAAGTGATCTGAGAAAAATGTTTAAAGGTTCATTGATTTGCTTCTTGATCTATGATTTATTGTATTTGCATAGCAAAATATTTTTAAATATTAATGGCTCATAAATCATTTTCCTAAATATTTAATATAGTCAAATTTCCTAATTCATTTCAAGTTCCCTCATGACTCTGGTTCAGCGAAATTGATATTGATTCATGTTTTTAAATGTACAATAACACTTATCTTTAGAATCCTAACATTAATTATAAGTGTCATTTTGCATAAATTCTTAAAAAAATATCAGCTTTTTATGTTCATTATTTTGATTACAATGATATAAGATAAATTACTCTTTTATAGGTAAACAAAGTATTAATGAAACTTTAAGGAAGCACTTCCTGATGCTTTCTCCCAAACTTTCCCTCCCCCATACTAACTTTGCAGTGCAATTTTAGAAACTGAATCACCTTTTTTTAGAACCCAGTTTCTAAAACTGTGGATCAGGACCTTATATGTCATCTCAACTGAATGTGGAGGTCATGAAACTATGATTTTTTAAAATCAGTCAATATTTGGTTTGAATACCTATTTTATATAGCTCTATCTTTGAGATCACATAAAAATTTTTGAGATTAAAAAAGAATCATAAGTGGAAAAAGTTTAAGAAACCCTACTCTAGAAAACCAGGACAGAGTTTAAAGTTTCAAATATTTTACTGTAGTTTGAGTATCATTCCTTTATTATTTCATGTAAAGGAGAATGAAAATAGGTGAGATTTATCATATTACAATAAGACAAATGAGACCAATCGATTGGCAGGGATAAAAATTTAGAAATATTATTTCAGAAGAAAAGTATAATCCAACAAGCCTGCAAACAGTTATACACTTAGCATAATTAGGAAAGTGCATCTATAGATAAAGGTCTTCGACCTGTTGATCCAGTCAGACCAGACCAAGAAAACTGTTGTTTGTGCTTTGTGGATCTGTAGGATATTTTTCAATATAAGTGCATACATGCTGATAAAGAATCAAACTCAGAAGAAAAAAAAAGTCCATGTAAAAATTAAATTATACCCATTCATTCAACAAATTAGTTATCAATTCTCGTGTTTTCAGATAGATACATGGCTGTACATCTGCAATATTAGATAGTAAAGGAGAAAATATTTACAAGAAACTTTACCTTCTATCAAACTTCTTTATTCTACTCCAAGGTCAATAATTAGGAGGAATTGAATTCCACAAAAACCACATAATTAGTAGAGGAGGTGAAACATTGGCAGTGGACCTGGATATCTCAACTATAAGCCATTTTGATTCAACTTGGGTACGACCTCACCAAAAAGTATATAATGTATATAATGATATACAAATATAGCACCAATGGGAATAGAATTCTCTCCAACCATGCAGACTGCAACCATTCTATGCTTGTGGGAGCACCCTGGCAATCCATGTAATGCCTCATTACATGTGTCACAAAATGAGTCTGTTATCTCTTCCTATCGTATAAATCCCTAATGATTTTTTTTTACTCTTGTTCTTCAGAATTCTTCATTATTCACAGTCACTATGCATTTCTCCATTACCCACTATGATCATAATTTTATTTCACAAGACAGTATCTTGAAACTCCTAAATATGTAAAAATATGTGTATAATTCCAGATTTAAAATAAAAGTACATAATTGAATACAAGTAACTGACATTTATATAATGAAAAGCACTTTAAATTTGTTATATTTTCTTAATCCTTATAATATATTGTAAGCATTTATAAATGTTTGTTGATTGACTAACAAAAAAAAAATAACAACTTGTGGGGGAAGTCCTATGGTTATTTCAAGTATAAGAAGCCTGAGAGTAACAAAGTTTGAGTGCTTTATCCAATAGCCCAGAGTCTTAAGTTTATAAGGTAAGCTCTGACCCAGGGTACACTGACTCCAAGTACAGCATTCTGTCACTCTATCATTCTGCCCTTTCATGTGATCCAAGTACTGACCAAAACAGCACCACAATTGAGGATCAAGGTATTTCCTCCAGTTTGATATCCTCCTTTATTGACAAGATTTCTATCATGAGTTTTATCATCTATTTTCAGTATTTAAATTCTCATTATGGCTTTACTGTGTTCTCCACCTATAATCAATTTTCAGAGGACATTAATTCCCTCACCCTACCACCTACTTGTTACTATATCATCCCCTTTCATATCCTTCTGAATTTTATCCATTGATAATTAATTCTTTTACCTTCAGTTTCTCTCTGTATTCTATCACTTTTCAGCTTACTTACAAATAATCAGATTTTGTTTACCCTTATAAACACAACAAAATGTCCTTGATCTTGTCAGCCCCTCAGACTATGTTCCTATTTCTCTCCTGCCATTCAGTGATGAATTTCTTTAAAAAATTATCAGTGATGTATCACCCACTTGTTACTCAAGTACTTGACACCTTTCCTTATCATAGTTGAAATGGGATTTTGAATCATTCTCAGAGTGTGATAAAAAAGTTGATCTTTTCAGTAAGCTCCTGTATACAATGAGGCTGCCTGCTGTTTGCTTCAGGACTTTTTTGAAATGATGAAGGAGTAGAGGGCAAGTTCTTAATGTTTTTTATATACACACATGGTAACAAAAATATTTCATTTCTAATGCCATAATGTTTTAAAATTAAGACTGTATTTGATAATTTTTATCTATTTGTAATTTGTTACTAAATACAGTGTAAGATAACTTTTAAAACTTATTTTTATTGAACTGATTTCTGATTTTCTCTCCAATTCTTTCCCATTCTCCAGTACTTTGTGTATTGGTCTTTACCAGACTCATGATTATCCTTTGCATTGTTATCTGCATTTGTCTTTGTGTTTACATTTGTATCTAGGTTTTGTTTACATAGACTATTCCATAGATTTTATTTTCTTTTACAAAAAAATAAAACATTAAGCTTTGTATCATACTTTGAGTTCTGGGAGTGTTAAGAATATCCTCCTTTTTGCCTACTTTCATTAACTTTTTTCTGACTTCTTTTTCTATACCGTGTGTGGTGGGTGCATTTGTTGTGATGGAAGAATAAGGACAGGTATTTGAATTATTGTTATTGCATACTCAAAAGTATTTCTTCTGACAGCTTGCCACTTAAACTGTGAAAATTAAAAATTAAACACTGCTTGTCTCAGTTTTCTCATATCAGTTCTTTTCATATTTTTTTCCATCCATCAATCTGTGAATTTAACTAATTAGAATTTTGCCGCTTTCCCCCCAAAAAAAAATAACTCAAAAAAGCCCAAACCTAATAGTCATATCATTTCTTATTGTATAGTGCTTAACATATTTTTGAGGAGGTTTATGAGACACATGTTCCATCTGCTAGTCCTGTATTCAAGGTGTGTCATACTTTGGCTTTTATTGAATTCACATGTTCTTGCAAAGTTGTTTTTGCTAAATTTCTGCCAACTCTCATTTCCCCTTATGTATTTTGGAGATCTTAATCTATTATTCTCTTTTTCAGAACCCTTACTATTTTGGAAAGATTTTTCAATCATACAGTATACATTGTTTGCTATGTTTTATGTCTTTTTTTTTTTCTAATGCCTTCATTTCAAGGTTTTATTTTTCTTTTGAAACATTTTGGAATGTCTACCTGTTGCTCCAAGATTTCTGCATAAGCCTCATGTTTTATTTTCACTGCAGGACTTTGTTTAATTCTCTCTTCATTTATATACTCATTTTACTCATCCTTTTCTTTGGCATTTATGAATTTTGTTGGTGGTTTTTCTGATTTGGAACTAGACTTAAACCAGTAGTCTACTCTAACAATCTGAAATGCCTACTGTTAAATTTTCATTTTGCGTATTTTTACCTTATCACATAGCACATATTACAAATGAAGACTTGACATTATTTTGTTGATTGTCTGAACTTAATAAAGCAACAGAAAAAGTATTAATAATCCAAATTAAAAACATTCCAGGTTACATTTTTTTCAGAGATCTGGTTAAGTGTTTTCAAACACAACCTTGGCTTAAATGTACCTGCCTTTTCTTGGAGTTTTGAATTTCAGTCTTTTTTTTTTTTTTAAATGTTCCCTGATGAGATCAGGGGTAGCAGTTCTTAGTTTTAAATAAACATGTGACAAATTCACAAAGGCCATTCTCTTTGGCAAAATGTGGATTTATTTAGGAGAAGAGATTACAGACAAAATAAGAGGCAAAATAGGTACCAGGAGTGGAAAATATGAAATAAAGTTGAGAGAGCATATAATTAGCAAGAAAAAGACAAGTTCCCCAAGGAAACTCACAATTAACCAGGAGAAAGTAATTATTCCATGAGGTGGGAGTAAGCTATTGACTGGCAGATTAAATCCATAAAGGAGTTTATCATACTAACCAAAGTTTAGCTATAGTAAGAAGGAAGGCACTGAGAGGGAAAGAGTGCCTCATAGAGGGCTTAGTCCTGAAAAGAATTTAGCAAAGATCTTAATCACAATCAAAACTTTTATAGGGGAAATACAGCCTTGGAGATTTTTTGGGAAAATGAGGGAAGTACAGGTAGGAACTTAGAGGGAGGGATCAAGGAGCCAGATGGAATGCACCTGGCAGACCAGGTCCCAGACCTTTCTAAAAATATCCTAAGTGATATCTCAAAGGTTATTTAAAGATGCACAGAGGTTTGAGGTATAGATAAAAGAGTTTCATCCTTACAATCATTCTATACCGATAAATAAGTCTGAGAGTTGATTAGATGGGCTTCTTCCTGACAAGGGAAGACAATCCACATCAATTCCAATAGCTTATTTCTTACTTCCCTCCTTTTTCTTTGTTCTCTTCCACTTTTGCTGCTATAATCTACGGTTTTTCCCCTTAAACTGGACATTCTCATTCTTGACTGTAAGTGTCTGACTGGTCCAGAGTAAAGAGTGGGACTCACCCTATGTTCTTTACTTTGGGCAAAGACCTTAACTGACTTAGTAAGGTTTCTAGTACCTTTCCCTTCTAGTTTTCCACATGACTTCCTGTCTTTCAGCCACTCACCCCATGCCATACTTTCATTCTTTTACCTAATTGAACAGGATCAATCATTTTTGCCTCATTGGCAGGGCATATATGTGATTTAAAATGAGATATGTTGCTGAGAAATAGCCAGAAAATCATCTGTAAACACAAATCTATGAAGTTGTTTTTAAAGTAATACCCCATTTTATAGGGCAGGCTAGGAACTTAGAGATTCTCTAAATATTTGTTATCTATTGTAATTTCATTAGGCTTTTATCTTATGTGATATTTGGATTCAACTTCAATTCTCATAGATTTGGTGAATATTTCCTTCTTTTGAGATTACAAAATTGGAGGGTATTGCAGAACACAGTCCACCAGCATACAATCAACTGATTCAAGGATGATTAATTTTCACTAATTTGAACATCTGATGCTATTGATGCCACTCCCAATTAAAAAGTGTTCTTATATAAGCTTGCAGCTTTTGTCAAAAAAAAAATGATCTTTTTTTTCTGATGGAAATAGATGTTTGATCAACCTCGTTCACTTGAAAATGATATTCTATAAGCATCTCATTGTGAGCAAATTTGATCAATACCTATCAGAGAATTTAATTTAGGAAAATGATGTCTTTATCACAAACTGAATATCTGATATTCTCCAAAGTTACTCCAAAACAATTTTATGGGTAACATCAGTTGCTTAATCATGTCTTCAATTATTTGCTCATTAGCATCTATTTGATTAGTCTACATGTTCCTGCTTGTTTTGTGATTCAATCTGCCCACAGTTCTCAATGGTAATAATGCTGCTGCAGATGGTATGGCTGTGAAAATCAGGTGACAGAAGAGAATCACACATTTATCATTTGAACAGCCTTCTCCTGACATCAGCAGTGACTCCTGACAATTCCAATAGAAGAAAACAATTATGGTGAGAAGTTATAGGATGAAAACCATTTTGGAGGAACTCAGGGGACAAAGAACAACTTGAGGTGCTACACTGAAAGGTAAGAATAGAACTGACGGTACATTTGGGGAAAACAAAATAAATTCTCTGAGAATGAAATAATTCGTATCAGATCTTTGGCATAATTACAAAGGGAACATTGTGAGTAATCTCAGAATGACTTGAGAATTTTGACTTTGAAGGTGGAAGTACTAAAAATTATTTTTATACTTCCTTCATTCTGTATATTGGAAAATGGGGCTAGGAAGGATTAACTCAGGGGTATGCTGGAGTGAGAAAATGAGAAAGTCAATTATCAAATTTTTAGTATGAGCATTAACATTTTGGAAATCAGCAAACTCTACAAAATTAGAAGTTGATTTGTTGTTTTTTCTTATTTTCTAGACTTAAGAAAGAAATGAAGAGAAATGTTAATAATGCAGATAAAACTTTAAAATGTGTCATATGTATTTTCCCCAGGTAAACAAAATGTTAAATAGTAGTTCTCATACTATTACAAGTAATTTGTCCATGATCAAATAGCTTTTAAATGAGAAGATCTAGGAGGTTTAAAGTGTCAGGACTTTTCATGTAGAGTTCAAATAATGTTTCCTCAATTCTTGTTTCTTTTCTATGTCCATCCCCATCATTGTTACCATCTGACTTCCTTCCTTTGATCCTATAGCACCAACATTCAATCACCCCATCATCTACTTCAGTTGCTGCTTCCTTCTAGTCCCTGAACAACTTTGAAAAAAGTTCTGCAGATCTTCTGCTCTATTATTTTATATAAGCCTTGGGTTAGGCTTCTATTTTTACCCCCATTGTTGAGGCATATTATTTCAAATGCTTTGCTTCTAAGAAAATTGAAATCATCTATTATGATCTCCCACTTCCCCAATCTCCAAATCCACTACGTTTTTATGTGGTCACTTCATCTCTTTCTTTATTCACTTCTAATAAGATAAGATGGTTCACCTCCTGCTAGGGAAGACACCTCCATTACTTTTAATCCTCTATTATCCTATCAATCATTGCTTTTCTCATTTATCTTCAATCTCTCTATATTTACTGATTCCTTACCATGAGACAAATGTGTATGTGTCACCTATCCTAAAATAAACACAACTATAAATGAAACTTTTCTGGAAAAGTTATTGTCCTATATCTTCCCTCTCATTTCTAGAAAGAGTGGTATATATAACAACCTCCACTACTACTTCACTACTTACTCAACTTTTTATAAAATGGCTTCTGATTTTGCTTCCCCTAGAATCAATTGTCTCTTGAGTCCTAATGATCTCTAAAATTCCAAATCCTATGACTTTTTTTTATTAGTAATGACCATCCTTGACCTTTATAGATTATTTGACACTTTTAAACATCTATTATTCTTTTCTAATTGCACTCAGAATCAAGATTCTTCCCCTATTCTCTGAACTGACTACCTTTTCTTTTTTATTTAATGGCTGTTTCCTGATCACCTTTACCTGAAGTGTTAATATTTCCCAAGATACTGTATCTAATTTCCCTCCCTATATATTATCCCCAGGTGACCTCAACTTCCATATTTTTATGGAAATCATCCATATTTTTAAAAATTTTAATATTGAAGAAAACACAGCAAGATATTAAATTGTTTGCTGAATTTGGAAGATAGTAAGTTCACCTTTTCTAGAGCACAGGCTAGCTTATTTGTTTTTGAATCTGCATTAGAGAGAATTCTTGTGCAGGTATGGGTTGGGATATAATGCTTCTGAAATTTCTATAAACTGAATTTGTGGTAATTAAAAAAAATCCTCAAATCCTGGCTATTCCTTCTCTTGGCCTATTTCCTCAAGTATATAATGAAATAGTAGTAAAACTGGCATGGCTATCAACCAAGAAAGTGCTTTGTACTAAATAAATGCAAGATATGATAGTCTATAATCTGTAAGTCAACTTCAAATTCTCCTCATCCAGAATATATCTCAACTTAATGTGTTTCATAATTTCAAACTTTACATTTTAAAAACTGAACTCTCTCTCCTAAATTATCTTTCCTCCCAACTTCCTTAATTCTGTTAGGGTAACTCTTGTCTTCTTAGTGTGTAGGAGAGTAGAGAACATTAAAACAATCAGAAGTCTGAATATGAGTGTAGGAAAAAGTTTATTTCTTTCTCATGATAAGATACACAGTCTCTGATATACACAAGATATGGTTTTAAGCATTCCCTTTTTATTCCCCAACCCCCTGACTCTTTTCCCCATTGGTTGGGCTTCTAAAGCACAGTTTCTAAAATAAAAAATGAGGTAAGAACGCTTGAGGCTATCAAATGCTTAACAGAGTAAGGTGTTTCCCATTCAATCCAGTCCCTGGCCCCAAGGAGCTTCCATACTAGAAGAGGAAAATAACTGTGGAAACCAAAGGGCAAATAATAAAAGATCCTTTTCAAATCTCAGGCCACCAACCCTGAAAATAAAACCCAGCCTCTGGCTCTGAGGAGCTTATATTTTTACATTATTTTGGGTGAAAGAACCTCCACCCTCAACCATTGCTCCATGTCCTTATGGGCTTCAATAATCTAATTTAAATTTCATTTCTCCAATTTAATTTTTATACTCTGGAAATCAAAAAAAAAATCCATTTCTCACATTAGCTACTATACATAAGTGCTTAAATTCTGACATATTGGACTATTTCCTTTCCTTTAACCCTGCCTTTATCGTTTAGTGCTAAATTCTGCCATTTTTCTCCATAGTATTTTTGGTGAAATCCAAGAGGATGAGATCATGAATTGGTGCTGTAAGATGTTTCAAAAGAATTTGCAGGCATGAAGCCATCTCCAAGTCAAGGACAAAGTTTATTGTAATTATAACTCATATTGAAGCGGGCTAAATTTCAAAAGAATTTAGCAAAGAACTGGGAGCGAAAAGACAAATTTATAGCAAAAGACAGAGAGATCTAGTTCTTCATGTCACTGATATGCTGGTTTTATGAACCAGAAGTAGAAGTGAGGAGTGGTCTGGTATGTACCTCACCATTTGTCTCAGAAACCCTTTTATTATTGATCAACACATTGTTATCTGATAGTTAGGAAAGTTTCTAGGATTATACTAAAAATTTTCCTAGTTAGGATTATTGACAGATTGTTAGAACAACAGCATTCTGATGTCAGAGATGCTCAGGATTACTGCTATATATCCCCTAGAAGCTGCTTGTTTCTGTGCCCCTTAGCTTCCCTTTCTCTAATCTAAAATAAAGTGATTTTTTTCCGGTCATATTTAGTATATGAGGCGTGCCTATTTTTTTTCCTAATTCCTTGACAGAAATGAATCGAGCCTTAAAGAAGTTGGAAACATATAAAATGAAATAGACTTAAAGGTATAAACCTTACCTCCCATTGAAATTATGTTTATTTCAGATTTATGTGAAATCTTAGATCTGTGGATAAGTTCCAAGTTAATTTAGCTACGTAAAAAACAATTCTTGGCAAATAAGAAAAAAAGAGGAAAAACTTGAAACCAAAAGACATGAGTTCAAAAGCAAGCATTGAAACCACCAAGTATAATCCTGAGTAACCCTTTAAACATGAAAAGTGGAGTGGTGGTTTAAACTCACTGATCTTTAAAGACTCCTCTTGTATGTCATGGCATCAGCGACCTGATGTCAGGATTCTCTTAGAGAATAAAGGACAAATACCCCCATGAGTAAAGCTGGCCTCCAAATTGGAATCGGTTAGAAGACTCCTTCCTCCCTTTTTAATCACAGTTCACATAGGGTATCATACCCTTACCTACAGATGCTCTTAAAAGCATTTTTTTCCTTTTGCACTTCTGAATCTCCCCAAGATATCTTGAGGTTTATTGGCTAGCTTTCTTTTTTAAGGACCATGATTTAAACCAAAACAAATCTAATTCTCATTGGCTACCAATAACTCATAGGCTAAGTTCCATTTAGTCCTTGTTTGGGTCCTAATTAATTCAGATTGAAAGAAAAAAAGCAATGATTTCTGCTTTGGTCAAAAATGCTGAGGGTTTTCTCCTCCCAGAATCACTCATTCATTTATTTATTTAGTTAGTTTTTTGGACTAGGTGAAAGAGGAGATTCTTTGCCTCAATTGCTACCTAGCTTTAAGCACTGAATGGCTGCAGCCTTAGTCCAACTAAGACCTGCAGAAGATCTTCCCTTAAAAAGACTGTTTCACATTTCATCCAGGGCCATCTCTAATTGTCTTGATCTATATCTTGCCACTGGACCCCAATGGCTCTGGAGGGGAAAGTGAGGCTAGTGACCTTGCCCAAACTTTTCTCACTTAAATCCATGTCATGGCATCACCCCACTGATATTGTGATCCTCTTTGAGACAGAAGGACAAACAATAACAACAATTTTTTTATGATCATTTTAATTAGAGGAGTAGCCATCCAGTACCCAGTTTAAAAAAAAAAAAAATCATTAGCTTTAGCAAGTGAGGAAAACATAAAGGAAAACTGCCCTGATGTTTTAGAATCAGAAGGTAAAATAGCCATCAAAAGAATTCACTGATCACCTCCTAAAAGGGACCCCAAAAGTAAAATTTTTGGAATATCATGGAAAAATTTTATAACTATCACACCAAGGAAAAGATATTGCAAACAGCTAGAAAGAAACAATTAAAATATTGAGGAATCACAATTAGGATTACCCAGGACCTAGCAGCTTTCACCCTAAAGGTTTGAAGGGACTGGAATCTGATATTATGAAAGGCAAAGTAACTTGGATTACAGCCAAGAATGAGCTATCAAGCTAAAATGAGCATTATCTTTCAGGGAAGAAGACACATATTCAATTATATAGATGAATTTTACCTATTTCTAATGAAAAGACCAGAACTGAACAAAAAAAATTGATCTCCAAACACAGAACTCAAGAGAAGCATAAAAAGGTAAAAAGGAAAGAACTCTTGAGAACTATATTTCTGTTATGGATATATTTAGAGAGTGCAGGTATAATTAAATTTTATTATGATAATATGAAAAAGAAACTAGAGGTAGAAAGGGAATCATACTGGAAAGAGAGGAAAAAGGAAGTAAAATAAGGAAAATTACATCTCACAAAGAGACAAAGAAGACCTATTATAATTAAGGGAAAGAAGGGAGGGAGATGAGCATAGTGTGAATCTTACTCTCCTCAGATTTGGCTCAAAGACAAAATATCAGACATATTTGATCTCACAGAGAAACTTGTCTCATCTTATACGGAAGTGGAAGGGGAAAGGGGTAAAAAAAAGGGGAGGGGCTCTAAAATGAGAAGATTGTTTGAGGGAGGTGGTCATCAAAAGCAAAATACTGGGGAGGAGGGAAGAGGGAAAGGAAAGAGAAAAGCATAACTTAGGGTAAATAAGATGGCAGGAAATACAGAATTACTCATTTTAACTGGGAATGGGATGAACTCTCCCATAAGATGGAAGCAAATAGCAAACTGGATTAAAATCCAGAATCCTACAATATGTTGTTTACAAGAAACACATCTAAATCATAGATATATATATAGAGTGAAGGAAAAGGGCTGGAGCAGAATCTATTATACTTCATGTGAAGTAAAAAAACAAACAAACAAAAAAAAAACAAACACAGGACTTGCCATCCTAATCTCAGATAGAGCAAAACAAAAAATTCATCTAATTAAAAAAGATAAGGAAAGAAATTATATCTTTCTACCATAGATAATGAAGCAATATTAATATTAAACATATATTCACCAAGTGGTATAGCATGGAAATTCCTAGAGAAGTTAAGAGAGATGCAAGAAGAAATAGAAAGCAAAACTATACTAGTGGTGGATTTCAACCTTCCTCTCTCAGAACTAGATAAATGGAATCACAAAATAAATAAGAAAGACATTAAGGAGGTAAACAATGTTAGAAAAGTTAGTTGTGATAGAACTTGGGAGAAATTTGAGTGGAGACAGAAAAGAGTTTACTTTTTTCTCAGCAGTTCATGGAAACCTATACAAAAATTGACCATGTATTAGGACATAAAACCTTCAAAATCAAATTCAGAAAGGCAGAATAGTAAATGAATATTTTTCAGATGATGATGCAGTAAAATCACATGCAATATAAGCCCAGGAGAAAATAGACTAAAATTAATTGAAAAATAAATAATCTAATCCTAAAAAATGAATGGGTGAAACATAGAAACAATCAACAACTTCATCAAAGAGAATGACAGTAATGAGACAACATACCAAAATTTGTGAGATGCAGCCAAAGCAGTTATTAGGGGAAATTTTATATCTCTATATGCTTACTTGCAAAAAAATAGAGAAAGAAAAGATGAATGAATTGGGTTTGCAACTAAAGAAGCTAGAAAAAGAATAAGTTAAAAACCCTCAATTAGTTACCAAATTTGAAATTCTGAAAATAAAAGGAGAGATTAATAAAATTGAAAATAAAAAAACTATTAAATGAATAAATAAAATAAGAGTTGATTTTATGAAAAAACCAACAAAATAGATAAACTTTTAGTTAATTTGATTAGAAAAAGGAAAGAAGAAAATCAAAGTGTTAGTCTCAAAAATGAAAAGGGAGAATTTTCCACCAATGAAGAAAATATTAGAACAATAATTAAAAGTTATTTTGCCCAACTACATGCCAATAAATTTGATAATCTAAATGAAATGGAGGAATATTTACAAAAATATAGGTTGTTCAGGTTAACAGAAGAGGAAATCAATTATTTAAATAGTCCCATTTTAGAAAAAGAAATAGAACAAACTATTAATCAACTCCCTAACAAGAAATCTTTAGGGCCAGATTAATTTACTTGTGAATTCTACCAAACATTTAAAGAACAATTAATTCTAACACTATATAACTTATTTGAAAAAATAGGAAAAGGAGTCCTACCAAATTCCTTTTATGACACAGATATGATACTTATAGCTAAACCAGGTAGGGTGAAAATAGAGAAAGAAAATTATAGACCAATTTCCCTAATGAATATTGATGTAAAAATCTTGAATATAATAGCAATGAGATTACAGAAAGTCATCCCCAGAATAATATACCATGACCAACTAGGATTTATACCAGGAATGCAGGACTGATTCAATATTAGGAAAACTATTAGCATAATTGACTATATCAATAACCAAATTAACAAAAACCATATGATTATCTCAATAGATGCAGAAAAAAGCATCTGACAAACTTCAACATCCATTCCTATTAAAAACAATAGAAAGTATAGAAATAAATGGATTTTTCCTTAAAATAGTAGCATCTATTTGAAACCATCAGCAAGTATCATATATATAATGGAGATAAATTGAAACCATCTCCAATAAGATCAGGGGTGAAACAAGGTTGCCCTTGTGGGCAACTCTCATCATTACTATTCAATATTGTATTAGAAATCTTAGCTTTTGCATTAAGAGAAGAAAAAGAAATTAAAGGAATTAGAGTAGGTAATGAGGAAACTAAATTATCACTCTTTGCAAATGATATGATGGTATACCTAGAGAACCCTAGAGATTCGTCTAAAAAACTACTAGAAACAAGTCACAACTTTAGAAAGTTGCAGGACACAAAATAAATTCACAGAAGTCATCAGCATTTTTATATGTTACTTAACAGAAGAAAAAAAGATTAAAGGAATTAGAGTAGGTAATGAGGAAACCAAATTATCACTCTTTGCAGATGATATTATTCTCAGAGAACCCTAGAGAATCAGCTAAAAACCTACTAGAAATAATCCACAACTTTAGCAAAGTTACAGTATACAAAATAATTCACAAAAATTATCAGCATTTTTATGTATTACCAATAAAGTCTTAATTGAACATCAGATAGATAATTTTGATTATATTAAGTTAAAAAGTTTCTGTACAAACAAAACTAATGCAGACAAGATTAGGAGGGAAGCATCAAATTGGGAAATCATCTTTACATTTAAGGGTTCTGATAAACGTCTCTTCTCTAAGATATTTATAGAATTGTCTCATATTTATAAGAATACAAGCCATTCTCCAATTGATAAATGGTCAAAGGATATGAACAATTTTCAGATAAAGAAATTGAAACTATTTCTTTTTTTTATAAAGCCTTTTATTTACAAAATATATGAGTGACCTTTCAACATTGACCTTTGCAAAAAAACTTTTTTTTTCCCCAAGCTTTTCCTTTCCTTCCCCCCACCCCCCACCCCTAGATGACAGGTAATCTAATACATGCTAGATAGGATAAATTATATGACAAATACAATACATGTATACATATCTATACAGTTATCTTACTGCACAAGAAACATCAGATCTAGAAAGAGAAGAAGAAAAAAACAACCTAAGAAGGAAAACAAAATGCATGGAAATATTCACAGAAAGTGGTAAAATGCTGTGTTGTGGTTCACTCTCAGTTCCCACAGGCCTCTCTCTGGATGTATATGACTATCTTCATCGCAGAACAACTGGTTTGAATCACATCATTGTTGAAGAGAACCATGAACATCAAAATTGATCATCGTATAGTCTTGTTGCTGTGTATAATGTTCTCCTGGTTCTGCTGATTTCACTCAGCATCAGTTCGTGCAAGTCTCTCCAATCCTCTCTGAAATCCTCCTGTTGGTCATTTCTTACAGAACAATAATATTCCATAACATTCATATACCATAATTTATTCAGCCATTCTCCAATTGATGGGCATCTTTTCAATAAGAAATTGAAACTATTTCTAGTCATATGAGAAGGTGCTCCAAATCACTATTGATCAGAGAAATGCAAATAAAGACAACTCTGAGGTACCATTACACATCTGTCAGATTGGCTAAGATGACAGGAAAAGATAATGAATGTTGGAGGGGATGTGGGAAAACTGGGACATTGATACATTGTTGGTGGAACTGTGAATGGATCCAACCATTCTGGAGAGCAATTTGTAATTATGTTCAAAAAGTTATTAAACTGTACATACCCTTTGACCCAGCAGTGTTTCTATTGGGCCTATATCCCAAAGAGATCTTAGAGGAGGGAAAGGGACCCACATGTGCAAGAATGTTTGTGGCAGCCCTTTTTGTAGTGGCTAGAAACTGGAAACTGAGTGGATGCCCATCAAATGGAGAATGGCTGAATAAATTATGGTATATGAATGTTATGGAATATTATTGTTGTGTAAGAAACGACCAGCAGGATGATTTCATAGAGGCCTGGAGAGAATTGCATGAACTGATGCTGAGTGAATTCAGCAGAACCAGGATATTATTATAGATGGCAACATCAATATTATACATATAATAATTGTTGTTTGCTTGCATTTTGTTTTCTTAGTCATTCACTTTTCTTTTTTGATCTGATTGTTCTTGTGCAGAAAGAGAATTGTATAAATATGTTCACAAATACTGGATTTAACATGTTTAACATATAATATTTTAACATTTTTAAAATATAATGAATTATTTGCCATCTACAGCAGAAGGTGGGGGCAAGGAGGGGAAAATCTGAAACACAAGGCTATGCAAGGTCAATGCTGAAAAATTATCCATGCATATGTTTTGAAAATAAAAACTTTAAAAATAAAATACAATAAAATTTTTGAATTGATGTTCATTAATAATTTTGGTATATTGTTTTCTTTTGTATTTTATCCTTCTCTGATTTAGATATTATGTTTATATCTATTCCATAAAGGGATTCAGGCAAAGTGATGTGATCTGTGTTGTGGGGTTTGTCAGAAAATGATGGCAGACACCAAAAGTTGTGGTTTGGTCATGCAAAGAATTCACAATGGCCATTCTCTTTGGCAATAGATAGATTTATTTGGAGAATAAGTTACAGACAAAATAAAGGAATATAATAGACATTGGGAATTGTATATATATAATAGAGCGAAAGAGCATATGAAAGACAAGTTCTTCAGTGGAACTCACAATTACCCAGGGGAGCACCCCATGGGGTTGGGACATTCCCTTATCTGGCAGGATAAATCCAAAAGGGACTTAGTATCCTAAAAGAGTTCTTTAGCTGTAAGGAGTAGAAGAGGGGTTGGGAAGCATAGTGGAATTAGAGGAGATACCCCATAGGATGGGGGAAGGGGACAGGGAAGGACATCACAAGGCAGAGTGCCATGATGGACTGACCCTAAGGAGAACAGTCATTATGGCATGGGCTATAAATTGTCTTATAGGGAGAATTTAGCCTCAGGGACTTAACACAACTTGGATTTCTGACTGGATTACTTCTAGTGGGTGTGACCATGGAACTAAACTGATCTGGATTATCAGAACTTTATTCCTAACTGCCACAAGAGATAATTTTTATGAGTTTTATCCCTTTTATCAGTTACCCAGTAGAAATGGATCATCTCCTGAGTTTGCAGCATGTCTTAGCAGGCAGGCTAAATCCTGAAAGGGACTTAACACCTTGAAAGAGTTAGGTATAAGGGGGAGAAGTGGGGTTGAGAAGCACAATGGAGTTAGGGGAGATACCACATGGCATGGAAGGCTAAAAGATACCATAAAACAGAGTGCCATGATGGGCTGACCCAAAGGAAGGCAGCAGCCATGGGATGGCCCATAAGTAGATTTTATAGGGAAATTTTAATCTCAGGAACATGACTGGGTTATCTGACAGGGCATGGCAAGGTGAGACTGGTTGAGAACTTTACTTAAGTTGGGTCTCAGAGTTTGACTAACTTTGATTTCAGACTGAACTGCCTCCCCAAAGGGTGGGACCATGGAGCTAAACTGGTCTCTATCAGAGCCTTCTGCCTGCTTGCCTCAGAGATCTATTCCTCTAATTATACCTAACACAGAAGACCTCAATCAATGACAAGAAAAAAAAATCCAATCTTCTAACTTGTTTGTCAAATGACCCAGAAATTCTCTCTTTAAGTCTTTTATGGCATTTTCTTCCTTTTATGTACTTTTAAAAGGAGTATCTCATCATAATTCTCTCTGGAGCAGTATTCTCCTTTTGAGCAAGTGCAAATCACTTTTTTTGAGTTGATTTTCTACTGCTTGAATAAAATGACTATATGGATAAATGGGAAATCTAGAGTCACACAGTGGCAAGACAATCATACAGGAACTGAGGCCAGCTGAAGGAATACCAGATTTTTCTGGTATTATCACATTGGACATAAGCTTATTGTTCTCTTTCCCTTTCCTCTTTTTTCTACTTTCCCCATTTTCTCTTTGTTTCACCCTATCATAGTTGAATGCATATAAATGAAATTTGATTTTGATGTCACTCTATTGTAGCATTGGGAGATCATGCTGGGTCATTATCCTTTCAAATCCTAAGTGATTCAGTGCTCATTTCTGTGACACCAATATTATCCTTGGAGAGATACTCTATGGCTACAAACCAGGAAAAGCTACAATTAAAAAAAAATCACATTAGTAGATGATTAAAATAGAAAGAGAAATATGACATGTGTAAATAGGGTTCTTCATATTACTGAAGATACATATGAGAAATGACATAAAAAGATATGATCAGTACAGGAAATCATTTTACTTGAAAATGTATATTTGTTACAAAGTTTTCTTTTCTTTTTTTTTTTTCTTTCTCAATGTGGGTCAGATATTGAACTGAGAAGGAGAGAAAAAATATTTAGGGATATATGTGAGTAGAAAAGGAAGTGAGCTAGGGAAAAATCATTTGAGTGTTCCATTCATACTCTCAGACGTATAAAAGAATTGTAGAAGGGTATGAAGGTTTTTAAGCAGATCTTCTACAGAGGATAATATAATGCAGGAGCAAAAATTGAAGGAGATAGGAAGGCACAAAACAGTGGTAATGACACCTACTATGATACAAACAGATCCATCTTGGCGATCTCTATATAGCATTAAGGAAAATAAGTCTTCCCACCAAGGCTGTTGTTTTTGTTATTGTTGTTGTTTTGTTTTTTAATTGACAAAAATTTGTGTTGAAGTTCTGAGCCTCAATCTATTGAGGGCTGCTATTTATTTAGATTGTGAGAACCATATGAGCCTGTCTTTGAAAATAGTAAGCAAAAGGAAACTCCCTGTTTTGGTAAAGCAGAGTTAACACCAAATGGCTAGAAACAGGCATTTCTTTGAGTCGGAAAATAATGATCATCAAGAATTTCTGAGTTTCTTACAAAGGCCATCTTTGAAAGGATTATTAGTTGGCCTAATAATTATAAATGGAATTGACAGCAACATTTTCAGAACTAAAGAATAATATGAGAAGTTTACAATGCTGAGAATAAATGAAAATTTTGGTAAATCAAGAAGGTTTTTGCCTTGATGATGGCACATTAATAAAGGTTATCTAGATTAACCACTTAAAGGTAGTGGTATAAAGATACTTGAACAGTGTATTCACCCAGAATAAATTATGCTGGTAATGTAAGTAATATAAACTGGAAGAATAATTTCTGTTTTTGAAAGTATGTTACATATTGACTATAAGAGAATAATAAGTGTGAAGTTCCAAAACAGACAAGTTTAATTTTTTAGAGCAAAAGAAAGAGAGAATTGGAATTGGAACTAGGTTATCTGCATACTAAGCAGGACTCATATTGGGGTTTTAAATTAATATGAACTTTTTGACCTAGAGTCTAAAAGTTTTTTTTTTTCCTGAAATTCGAACCTCTGAGCTGCCTTCCTCTCAACCAAAAATACTGTGTAGCAATTTAATCATTAGATATGTAAAATCCTGAGCTCGATTAGGAAAAAAATATTATATTGCAAAATAGCTTCTGATTAGCTATTCAAAAGCTGCTTACAGTTTAGCTTCTAGCATCTAACAAGCCGCCTGACTTTAGAAATGTGGAAACTGCTGCAGTCATGGAGAACAGTTTGTCTCGATGTAATTACATAATGTTTGCTTAGTGCTAAATTGTAGTCATAAGCATACCCCCAAAATTATTTCAAAATGATCATTGCAGAGTCTGGTTTTCTTGATGCTATCAGATCATTTCAGGTCTTTGTTACATAAAGGGAATTAAGAGAAAAGGTAGAGCAATTGAGGGTTATTTTGTCTTTCTTTCTCTAAAGCAAGATATCAAAAGCAAAAAAATTCAGTTCATGCAACTGTTTCAGGCTGCCAAATTCTACTTCCTTCCTCATGTGGGTCTGTTTATACCATAATATGCACCAAATCTGATTTAGCACCTTCCTTAGCAATAATAGTTAATAGTCCTGAGTCATGGTCTTAGTCATTCTCAGCTGCCTCCCTTCCCCTGTCCTTTTCAAAAACAACATTACAAAGAAATGAATGATTCACACAAAATCTAAGAAATATGGCAAAATGTTACTGTTAAACCATATGTTTCAGGTGTTTTCTTCTTCAGCGATTAGCACTTAATGAAGGTGTAGAAGACATGTACTTCAATAATTAAATTTTAATTTGCAGATGAATGCTCATGAGCAATGTGTTATCTATCACAGTTCCTTAAATCTAGAAACTTTATGCACTCCTGTTATTTAAGTACAGATCCTAATTACAATATTTATGCATTTGTCCAGAATTTTTTTTTCTGATTTTATAGCAATTACACTGCATTTCTGCATTCCCTTGTCCACATGCTCTCTCCTATTTGACTATTTCAAGAGGAGAGAATGCCGTTTTTTTTTACATGAATGAAAATGAATAAAATGTATTTATTAAATGTTTACTTTGTTCCAGGTACCAAGAAAGTACCCTCTTTTCAAGGAGCTCATTCAAGTTGGGTATGACAACACATAGAAGAAAGTTCAGCCCACAAGTTTTAGGCATATCTCTAAAGGGCAGCCCACAAGGTGCACAGGCACTTAGATTAGGTCAGAAGGGTCTGCTAGTAAAGAATCAAAGAGTTTACAAGGTCTAAAGATGTCACCAAAAAGAATGGAGTTGATGATTACTATTATCATGTGGGTGGGGAGGTAGATTGCTCAATGGATATAATACCAGCCCTGGAGGATGGAACCCTGGGTTTAAATCTGGCCTTAGACACTTAATACTTGGGTGACCCTGCATGATTCACAACACTGTGTGTCTCAATTTTCTCATTTGTAATAATGTGCTGGAGAAGAAAATAACAAACCATCTAGTATTTTTGCCAAAAAGACCCAAAATAGGGTTACAAAAAGTTGACATGATTGGAACCCAACAACAACAAACTTCATCCAAGCCTTGCACAGTTCAAGAATAGAGGAATAGGAAGGAAAACCCCAGAAAATTCTGCTTTGACAAGTGGCAGGTCAGATCACTTGCATATGTGCAAAGCTATTTATGGCTTTTTGTTTGTTTATTTGTTTTGTTTTTCTCTTATACTTTTGCTTTTTATCTGAATCTATAATTTCTTTGTTATGGACACTTTCTCCACAAATATCAAGGAAAAAAAAAGGATAAGAGAGTTGCTTGTGCAAATAAGGTTAAGAAATATACCCAGGGTCACACATTAAATATTAAGAGTTGAGTAGAATTAGATTAATTGAGAAAAATTGAGGATTCTTAGCCTATATAAGAGAAAGTTGATACTAAAGAGATAAGGGATGGCAGAACATGATAGCTCTTTAAGTTTTTAAAGGTCTGTCATGTGGAAAGCATCTAGGCGGCTCAGTGAATAAAACCCAGGAGGACCTGGATTGAAATTTATGTCTCAGGTGCTTACAAGCTATATGATCCTGGGCAGGCTGCTTAACCTATGTCTGCCTCAATTTTTGAAGACCAATATAGCTGTACAGGAAACTCATACATGTATTTGAATCTTTTAAGTGAGGAAGGATAGAAAAGATTAATGAGTGAGACTTTGTAAGATAATTTTATGAAGTTTATAGTACCATATGGGCAATGAGGCAGCAAAGTTAATAAAGTGTTAAGTCTGGAGAAAGGAAGACTCATCTTCCTGACTCCCAATATGATGACCTTAAACATTGACTGTGTGACCCTGGTCAAGTAACTTAACTCTATTTGTCTTAGTTTCCTCATCTATAAAATGAACTGAAGAAAATGGCAAACCACTCCAATATCTTTGCCTAGAAAACCCCAATAGTTCATGAAGAGTTGAACATTTAAAAAAAAAAAAGACTAAAATAGTACCATATGAGCTGAGACTTAGAATAAATGCTAAGGAAAACTTAACATTTATAACATGCTTTAAAGTTGACACAAATGTGTTCCACATAAGTGAAAATTATTATAGCAAGAGAGTAAATTAAAATGGTCTTTAAAGCTGCTTGGAGTTCAAAGAATTCTAGATCATATATCATTTGTCATTATTAGACAACATTTTGGTAGCAACAGTAGAAAGGTTAGATAAAACTACTTTGTGTGTGTGTTTAAACACACACACACACACACATATACTCACAAATAGGCTATTTGATTTAATATACATGCCATTGGAAATTGCTGCATAACTGGTTGAAAATTATACTAAATTAATTATCTCTTGTGAGACAATAAATAATAAAATCATTGAATTCCTAAATGTTAAAAGACATTGGGATGGAATATCTATTGATTAAAAATAGCAAGTTCCACTGATTTTTTTTTATGCAGTGTATGTTTAGTATACATCTCCTAAGTCCCATTATGAATTTACTGCCTTTTTATATTTGGTTGCATTTCAACATGTTTTATATATGTGTGTGTGTGTGTGTGTGTGTGTGTGTGTGTGTGTGTGTGTATGTGTGTGTATGTGTATATGTATATGTAGGAAATTTCAAAAATAAAATGGATGTTTATTTAGATTCTTCTCTGAATATTTCTAAATTGGATTTATCTTAACTTTTTGGCCCAGACCTATGATTTTATTGGTAAGTATTCTTGAACTTTATAATCTATGGGCCCTGAAAAGTTTGCTCAGAGTGTCAAAGGCAGCACAGGAAGCCAAGTCATCATGATTCCCAAACTCACTATGTACAACTACACATTATCTTTCAAGAGGACGTGTATATATGTGTATATATATACATACACATATATGTATATACACACATATGTTTAAATAATGTCTCAATGGGATTTTAGAGTTGAATTAAAGTGAGAATAATCCCGTTCACTTAATGAATCAGTGATTCTGACTGAATTTCCTATCTTGATCTTAAAAGCTAAGGTTATATGATTTATATGTGCAAAAACAAGATATATTCAATCACAGCTACCAAATTTCTGTATTCATATTCCTCTCTAAAGTAGCTTTTATTCCTTTAACTTGGAGCTATAAGATCTGGGTTTTAGGCTTAATTCAGATATTGATCTAAGCCTGTAACCTGTAATGTCAAAACTCCTCTGAACTTCAAATTTCCCCTCTTAAAATGTTGCTGATATACTGAAATATGAGAAATAATTAATGACATATTCAGAGAAACATGGATAGGCATATAAAACAACACAAAGTAAAGTAAGCAGAGCAAGCAAAAATGATACATTGTGACTAAATAAATGAAAACAAAAAGAATAAAGCAAATTAGAATATTGTGCAGATATAATAGCCAAGAATAGCTCTGGCAAATTTTTTTCCCTTTTTTAAAATTTATTTTAAACACACATTGCTTTATGAATCATGTTGGGAGAGAAAAATCAGAGCAAAAGGGAAAAACCATGGGAAAGATTAAAAAAATGAAAAAGAAGTGAATTTAGCATGTTTTGATTTATAGTCTTCTTAATTCTTTTTCTGGATGCAGATGGCATTTTCTGTCGAAAGTCTATTAGAATTGCTTTGAATCACTGAACCACTGAGAGGAACCAAGTCTTTCATAGTTGATCATCACACATTCTGGTTGTTACTGTGTATAATATATTCCTGGTTCTGCTTGTTTCACTCAGCATCAATTCATGTAAATCTTTCCAGACCTTTCTAAAATCAGCTTGTTTTCCTTTTCATAGAGCAATAATATCCCATTACTTTCATATACCACAACTTGTTCAATCACTCCCCAATTGATGGGCATATACTCATTATCCAATTCTTTGCCATCATAAAAAGAGCTGCTAAAAACATTTTTGCACATAGGGGTCTTTTTCCCTCCTTTATGATTTCCTTGGGATATAGACCTAGTAATGGAACTGCTGAGTCAAAGGATAAGCACAGTTTTATAGCCCTTTGGACACATTTCCAGATTGCTCTCCAGAATGGTTGGATCATTTCAAGACTTCCACCAACTATGCATTAGTGTCCCTGCTTCCCCACATCCTTTCCAACATTTTTCATTATCTTTTCCTTGTCATCTTAGCCAATCTGAGAGGTGTAAGGTGGTACTTCAAAGTTATTTTAATTTGCATTTCTCTAATCAATAGTGATTCAGAGCATTTTTCATATCACTATAGATAGCTTTAATTTTATCATATAAAAATTATCTGTTCATATCCTTTGACCATTTATCAATTAGGGAATGACTTGTTTTCTTATAGATTTGACACAGCTCTTCATGAATTTTAAAAATAAGGCCTTTATCAGAAATACTGGCTGTAAAGATTTTTTTCCCAAGTTTGTACTTCCCTTTTAATCTTGTTTCTGTTGGTTTTGTTTATGCAAAATCTTTTTAATTTCATGTAATGAAAGTTGTTAATTTTGCCTTTCATAATGTTGTCTTTTCTTTGGTTATAAATTCCTCCCTTATCCAAAGATATGATAAGTAAATCATCCCTAGTTCTTCCAATCTCTTTATGATATCATCCTTTATACCCAATTTATGTACACATTTTGACTTTATTTTGGTATGGGGTATGAGATGTAGGTCTATGCTGAGTTTCTGACATATTATTTTCCAGTTTTCCCAGCAATTTTTGTCAAATATTGAGTTTTTATTCCAGTAAGAATTTAATAGTTTTTAAGTTTTTCCATGTTTTTATGCTTTAAGTGTCCCACCCAACAGCAATTGTGGACTTTTTGTACTATTATTTATAAAAGGTTTTTTATACCTTGAATGAATTTGGGAAATTAGAATTTTTAATATTGTAGTAAAACTCATAAGTTTTGACATTAGCTACTACTCTCCTTTCTACACAATTTTGCTCATACTATCTCCTGTATCTTGAATTCATTCTTCTTCACTTCTATCTGCTTATATCCTTCCACACCCAATCCAGATACTATTTCCTCCATGAAAATTCTTCTGATTTCCACCAAATGAAAGTGGAGGAATTCAAATTCCTTGAATTTTTGAAGCATTTTCCTATACCTCTCTTTTGAGGAGATCAAACAAAAAAGCATTTATCAAGAGCCTAGTTGCCAGGAACTATGCTAGACATTATGAATACAAAGACAAAAATGGCCATCATGATCAAATTCAAGCATTAAATTCATAATTAATTTATAACTAGTGAATTATGTCAGTACTTATCCTTTTGCTCATTAGCTTGTAAACATGGAAAGAGTCTATGTTTTACCTGTCTGCAAACCATGAATGCCTATCAATGTCTTCTGAACATTCATATCTGCTAAATAGACATATAAATGAATGAATAGCATTTAAATAGATAAATAGTTAAATGATAGTTAAATAGCTCCTCAAAGTACTTCAGAAAAGTAAAATACGAAATCAAACTAAAATAAGGTGAGATCTTCTTGATTGTTTTGTACATGAAGTTGTGTCTCCTAAAAATAAGTTAAAAGAAAAAAGAAAAGCATCCTAAAATAAATTAAGATAACCAGATCTATTTAATTGTAAAATAACTTCTAATCTACTTTCTCATAGTATATCATAACAAAAAATCAAAGGGTTGCAGGAGTCTAGAAAAGGAGGACCAATGAGTAAGAATGTCTTAGAATTTATGAAACACTAAGAAAAAAACTACTTCAGACAGCTTTGGCATGAGTACCAGGTCACTATAAAAACTTATTCTATAAATACCCTGAAAGATTCTAGGTTTGTACAACAGGAGCTGCTTCTGACTTAAAACTTATAATTGCAGCCTAAAGCAAAGGTTTAAATTGATGGAAGACCAAAAGCCTTCATGTATGTGTGTGTGTGTGTGTGTGTGTGTGTGTGTGTACACACAACCATTTCTAAATAGAAAAATAAGAAAGAAAAAAATTACTTTGGGGGAGAAAGCAGGTCAAGATCTAGAATGCCTTTATTCTTTTCGTTTTAAAAGGAAGCATTCAAATGGATTTGTAGGAAACTAAATAAGAATACAAAATGAGATAGAGAATTCAGCTAAGAACAAAAGCAAAGGAGGTGAGCTCAAACAGAAATCAGTTCAAACAAAAAAAATGGAAGGGTTCAGCTAGGAGAAATGTGCTGAAAGAAAATAACCAATAAATTGAAAAGCTGAAAACAAAGACTTATGATCATTGAAGTCCAGATTAAAAATACACCCTCATGTATATACAGAAGGAACTTTAGAAGCAAGGCTGATCAAAACATGAAAGAGGAAAAAACTGAGGAATAGAAAGGATAGCAATCCTTTGGAAAATCTCTGAGTAACACTACGATAAAGGAAAATGTCATGTTGCAGAGAACTTATGATTTATATTAAGAATTTGTACATTTCAAATATTGTAACATATATCAAACAACTGCAAAAACAGCCCTCTGCAGTAAAGCCTATTTATTTTTTTCTTACATTTTAAGATAAAGAAAATGGATAATTCTTTTTTGCATGAATAATCCCAACTTTCAGAAAACTGATTGATTTTAGTACTGATTTGAGAGAAAAGTACACAACTGAGTTCCCCAAATAAGTTTTTCATTTGAATCCACAAAATATCATTATACAGTAATTGCTAGTACAAAATGGGAGTCTTCATTTTACCAAAAAAAGAAGAAAAAAGAAAATGTAGCAAAAATGTCATTTTTATATGAATTTTTTAAATGTATTTAAGCAAAGGTTTATATTTTTATCAAAGCTTATAATTTGGGAGAGGATGGCCTGTTAAGAATAATTCAGACATAAGGATAAAGTATTTAATAATGATAATTTATCATTGTACTTACTTTTTGATAGTGTTGGATTCAAGGTGAATATGGAGACCTCTTTTTTGGTATGTGTGTATGTGTGTGTGGAAGATGCATCATAGTTAGTGCAACAATTTGTTTTGTGTGACTATCCATGTTTGTAATAGTAGCTATTGCTAAAATTTATATGGTGTTTACTATGGCCCAGGCACTGATCCAATTGTCTTACAATTATTATATCATATGATTCTCCCAACTAGTCTTTCATATATGTACTATTGTCATCTATTTTTAGATAAGGAAACTGAGGCAAACAGAAATTAAGTTACTTGACAATGTCTGAGGCCAGATTTAAAGTGAGATTAGAATAGTGGATTTATGTTGACTGAAAAATATGTGAAAATTATGATAGTACATATTTTATTTATTAAAAATATTTATTAAATTCATGATGCTAGGTGTTAAGGATAAATCAATAGGCAAATGAATCTTTGATGTCATGGATTTGGATGTTTCCTCCAATTATGCAAAAGAACCTATTTATGCTTTGCATATTTTCTTATGGCTCTTGTCTATATTCTCCTACAAACTTATTATTGGGAATCCACTCAGCTAGAAAATGGCCTCCTACACTTTTTTTTTCCCCTTATTTCTCCAGGATGTCAATGGAGCACTCTAGTTGTCAATTCTATTTTTTTCATTCTAATATACATTTTATAAATGAAATTTTTACTCATTCTTCTCAAAAGTTCCTGAGAAGTTATATCAAGAAGTCTATTCACATTCACTCTCACTTTCCATTTCCCACCAGTGATATTCATTCAGAGTATTCCAGTGTCTTTGTATTCTTTTTTTTAGTAGCCATAAAATACCAGTAGGTTCTAGGGATACAAGGAAGATCAGGCCATACCCTTAAGGACCTTAAAATCTTTTGGTTTACAAAACATATTCTTCACTGTCCACTGAGATAGTCAGTAGAAATGTTTTATCTCCTTATAAAGATAAAGAAATCAAAACTGATCTGTTTTTATTTACCCAGGATCTCATCAGTGCTGTCAGAGTAAGGACTTTAACATAGGTCTTCTGAGTATGTATCTGGGACTTCTAACATTGTAATATCCTATCTCTGAATATTTTGTAATTTTGGAATAATTATATGTGATTTTATTTGCATATAATTGTATGAAATTTGGATTTGAAACCAACAGGAGTCAGAGTGAAATGTAACTATTTCAGCATATGTAATTATTGCAAAGCTTACATTTTTCTATTATTATTTTCTTATTGCTTTTCCCTTTTACAAAAAAAGTTATTTAAATATTCTAATATAGATAAATTAGATATATTTATGATACTATTGGTTTACAATTAGAATTAAGAAATCAGGAGGAAGGGCAATTTAGGCATGAGGAGTAGCCTGTAAAAAGGTAGAAGATAATTTTGTGTTCAGTGTATACATCAAATATTAGATAGATGTTATGAAGAAAAATATTATGAAACAAAGCTTACAACAGGGCAAACATGCAGCCAATATAGTAGTCAATGTAATTTAGGTGAAGATTCTGTTGAGCAATGGATAGGACAATGGATTTGCAAAAAGTCAACAAATCAACCTTATTTTCAAATAAGGTTTTCAAATACTGCCCCTGCCACTTATTTGTCAACAAGTCACTTATTCTCTTTGTGTCTCAATATCCTCATGTAAAAAAAAAAAAAATAGGTGGTGTTTTTCCTAGTTCTTGTAATGTACCTTCCAGACCTAAATCATGCTCTTTTCCACATTATCCCTCCAATCAATTCAACTTCCTAGATCTCTCCACTCAGAACTGCTAGAACCCATATCAATATATTAATCATACAACTATTCAATCTCCTTCTAAATCAGGAGTTATTGGCTTAAAATTGTCAACTTTTTGGCTTAGGGTTGTGAATTTGTTTTTTTTTTAATGTTTATATTTCATCTAATTTGTTTCCTTTATGATTAGTTATATAACAACATTAATCCAAGAATATGTTCATGATGCAAAAAAAAAAAAATGTTTAGATCCCCGTTCTAAACAACCATTCCATTCCATGATTATGAATTAGATATTATGTATATAATAATCTTTAAAAAAATGCAAGAAGATAGAACAGCCAAGAAAAGTAATTGGCTTTGGATTCCTTTCAAAATTTCATTATTGTAAACTTATTTCCTTTTTATAACTCCAACACAAAATAAGTAGATGTTGGTCATAAGTTACAAAGATATGATGCAGAGAGAAGGCTACCATTAATTTAAAAGTTTTTGGACTTTCATTTTCAAAGTCTAATAACTTGATTCACTCTTTCCACCAGTTAACTGACATTGTCCTCAATCATTATACACACCTCTGAGTAATCATTCTGCTTTGGAAATAAGGCTCCTCACATTGTTTACCTGCCAGAAAAATAATGACAGTATAGCAAGCAGTGACCTTCTTGTTGCTCTGGACAAGGACTTGAAGTTCATGTGCTAAAACTCTAATGACATTTGAAAACACACTAGGCTCTCTTAAAAAGGTCTACTGACTGACCAAAGATGTTTGAAAGAAAGGTTAACAAAACATGGTTAGGGCTGATGTATCATTTTATATAGCACTATATCACTACAAAGTAACACACCACTTCCTTTGATCCTTTCAATACCTCAAAGAGGAAGGAAATACTCAGGATAAAAAACACAAAGATGTATTTTCTTTAGACAAGTCCTCTAATTCCACTTGGACTCAGATACCTCATCTGTGACATGGAAATGAAAATAATTGCATTACATGCTGTATATAATTCATCAGAGAATCAAAAGTTATACTGTATTAAAGTGTATTCCCTTGTCCTCTCTCCCTCACATAAGAAGGTGCTCTAAGTCTCTACTGAACTGAGAAATACAAATTGAACCAAGAAATATAACTCTGAGGTACCACTCACTATACACCTATAAGATTGGCTAAAATGACAGGAAAAGATAATGAATTTTGGAGAGGATGTGGGAAAACTGGGACACTAATACGTTGTTGGTGGAGTTCTGAACTGATCCAACTGTTCTGGTGAGCAATTTGGAACTATACTCAAAGGGCTATCAAACTCTGCACATCCAATAGTATCTCTACTGGGCCTATATCCCAAAGAGATCATAAAAAAAAGGGAAAAGGACCCACATGTACAAAAATGTTTGTGGCAGCCATTTTAGTACTGACAAGAAAGTGTAAACTGAGTGAATGCCCCTCAAATGGCAAATGGCTGAGTAAGTTATGGTACATGAGTATTATGGAATATAATTATTCTTTTTTTTTGTTTGTTTGTTTTTGTTTTTTTTTAAAATTTTTATTTTATTTGCATAACATATGTGTGGGTAATTCTTCAACAATAACCCTTACATAGCTTTCCGTTACAAATTTTTCCCCCCAACTCCCCACCCCTCCCCTAGATGGCAGGATATCCACTACATGTTAATTATGTTAAAATATTGGCAAATCGAATATATGTATACATATTTCCAAACTTATCATTGGTGTGCAAGAAAAATCTTATCTACACAAACGATATATCAGATAAAGGAAACACAATGTAAGCAAACATCAATCAAGGAGTATGAGAATGTTATGTTGTGGTCCACATTTCGCATCCCTCTCTCTGGGTGTATATGGCTTTCTTCAGTGAACAATTGGAGGTGGTTTGAAACATTTCACTGTTGAAGAGAGCCATGTCCATCAGAATTGATCGTCACATAGTACTGTTGTTGCCGTGTATAATGATCTCCTGGTTCTGCTCATT
>JAJPUD010006659.1:54001-80461 GCA_023553655.1 Myrmecobius fasciatus | reverse complement strand
TATCAGAACCATTAAATGTAAAGATGATTTCCCAATTTGATACTTCCCTCCTAATCTTGTCTGCATTAGTTTTATTTGTACAGAAACTTTTTAACATAATATAATCAAAATGATCTATCTGTTGTTCAATTAGGAGTTCCAGATCTCCTTTGGACATAAATTTATTCTGTCTCCACAGGTCTGAGAGGTAAACTATACTACGTTCCTCTAATTTGCTTACAATATCACTCTTTATATCTAGATCATGAACCTATTTAGATCTTATCTTGGTATGTGGTGTTAGGTATGGGTCAAGCCCTAATTTCTTCCACACTAGTTTCTAATTTTCCCAGCAGTTTTTGCCAAATAGTGAGTACTTATCCCAAAAGCTTCAGTCTTTGGGTTTATCAAACACTAAATTATTAAAGATATTGCCTAGATTGTCCTGATAACCTATCCTATGCCAGTGATCAACTGCACTATTTCTTAGACAGTACCAAATGGTTTTGATGACCGCTGCTTTATAATATTAGATCTGCTACAGCAAGGACACCTTCATCTGTCTTTTTTTTTCATTAATCCCCTTGAAATCCTTGACCTTTTGTTCTTCCAAATGAATTTTGCTACTATTTTTTCTAGATCTGTAAAATAATTTCCTGGGAGTTTGATTGGTATGGCACTAAATAAGTAGATTAGTTTGGGTAGTATTGTCATTTTTATTATATTCACTCTGCCTACCCATGTGCACTTAATGTTTTTCCAATTGATTACATCTGATTTAATTTGTGTGGAAAGTGTTTGGTAGTTTAGTTCGTATAGTTTCTGACTTTTCCTTGGCAGATAGATTCCCAAATATTTTATCCTATCATCTGTTATTTGGAATGGAATTTCTTTTTGTATCTCTTGCGGCTGAATTTTGTTGGTAATATACAAAAATGCTGATGATTTATGTGGATTAATTTTGAATCCTGCCACTTTCCTAAAGTTGTCAATTGTTTCTAGTAATTTTTTAGTTGAGTCTCTAGGGTTCTCTAAGTACACCATCATGTCATCTACAAAGAGTGATAATTTGGTTTCTTCATTACCTACTCTAATTCCTTTTATCTCTTTTTCATCTCTTATTGCCAAAGCTAACATTTCTAATACAATATTAAATAGTAATGGTGACAGTGGGCAGCCTTGTTTCACTCCTGATCTTATTGGGAATGGTTTTAGTTTGTCTCCATTACATATGATGCTTGCTGATGGTTTTAAGTAGATGCTACTAATCATTTTCAGGAAAAGCCCATTTTTCCTATACTTTCTAGTGTTTTTAATAGGAATGGGTGTTGGATTTTATCAAATGCTTTTTCTGCATCTATTGAGATAATCATATGGTTTTTGTTGGTTTGGTTATTAATATAATTGATTATGCTGATAGTTTTCCTGATATTGAACCAGCCCTGCATCCCTGGTATAAATCCTACCTGGTCATAAGGTGCTATACTGGGGATGACTTTCTGTAATCTCATTGCTAATATCTTATTCAAAATTTTTGCATCAATATTCATTAGGGAAATTGGTCTGTAGTTTTCTTTCTCTGTTTTCACCCTACCTGGTTTAGCTATCAGCACCATATCGGTATCATAGAAGGAATTTAGCAGTATACCTTCTGTCCCTATTTTCTCAAATAGTTTGTATAGTATTGGAATTAATTGTTCTTTGAATGTTTGGTAGAATTCACATGTAAATCCATCTGGCCCTGGAGATTTTTTCTTAAGGAATTGTTTAATAGCTTGTTCTATTTCTTTTTCTACTATGGGGCTACTTAAATAATTTATATCCTCTTCTGTTAACCTGGGCAATCTATATTTTTGTAGTTATTCCTCCATTCCATTTAGATTATCAAACTTACTGGCATAAAGTTGGGCAAAGTAACTCCTAATTATTGCTCTAATTTCCTCTTCATTGGAGGAAAGTTCTCCCTTATCATTCTTGAGACTAACAATTTGATTTTCCTCTTTCCTTTTTCTTATCAAATTAACTAAAGGCTTATCTATTTTTTTGGTTTTTTAATAGAACCAACCCTTAATTTTATTTATTAATTCAAATTTTTCTTATTTTCAATTTTATTAATTTTTCCTTTTGTTTTTAGAATTTCCAATTTGGTATTTAATTGAGGGTTTTTAATTTGTTCTTTTTCTAGTTTTTTTTTAATAATAAGCCCAATTTGTTGATCTTTTCTTTCTCTATTTTATGCAAGTAAGCATCTAGAGATATAAAATTGCCCCTTATAACCGCTTTGGGCGTATCACACAAATTTTGGTATGTTGTCTCATTATTTTCATTCTCCTGGATGAAATTGATTGTGTCTATGATTTGCTCTTTCACCCATTCATTCTTCAGGATTAGATTATTTAATTTCCAATTAACTTTTGGTCTATTTTCTCCTCGTCTTATATTGCATGTGATTTTTATTGCATCATGATCTGAAAAGGATGCATTTACTATTTCTGCCTTTCTGCATTTGATTTTGAGGTTTTTATCCCTAACACATGGTCATTTTTTTTGTATAATTTCCATGGACTGCTGAGAAAAAAGTAAACTCTCTACTGTCTTCATTCAACTTTCTCCATAGATCTATCATACCTAACTTTTCTAACAATTGGTTTATCTCCCTAGTTTCTTTCTTGTTTATTTTGTGGTTTGATTTATCTAATTCTGAGAGAGCAAGGTTGAGATCCCCCACTAGTATAGTTTGGCTGTCTATTTCTTCTTGCATCTCTCTTAATTTCTCCCCCTTAGGAATTTGTATGCTATTGCACTTGGTGCGTATATATTTAGTATTGATATTGCTACATTATCTGTGGTACCCTTCAATAAAATATAGTTTCCTTCCTTATCTCTTTTGATTAGATCTATTTTGGCTTTTACTTGATCTGAGATAAGGATTGCTACCCCTGCTTTTTTTTTTTTTTTGTTCGCCTGAAGCATAATGGTTTCTCCTCCAGCCTTTTACCTTCATCCTATATGTGTCACTATGTTTTACATGTGTTTCTTGTAGGCAACATATTGTTGGATTCTGGATTTTAATCCAGTCTGCTATCTGCTTCCGCTTTATGGGAGAGTTCATCCCATTCACATTCACAATTAGAATAACTAATTCTTCATTTCCTTCATTCTTATTTACCCAAGTTATGTTTTTCCCTATCCTTTCCCCTTTCTCCCTTCCCCCCTTTTCAGTACTTTGCTTTTGATGACCCCCTCCCCCAAACAATCCACCTCCTAAAGAGTGATATTGTAATCAAATTAGAGGAACAGAGGATAGTTTATCTCTCAGACCTGTGGAGATGGAATAAATTTATGTCCAAAGAAGATCTGTAACTCTTAATTGAACACCAGAGAGATAATTTTGATTATATTAACTTAAAAAGTTTCTGTACAAACAAAACTAATGCAGACAAGATTAGGAGAGAAGCATCAAATTGGGAAATCATCTTTATATTTAAGGGTTCTGATAAAGATCTGATTTCTAAGATATATAGAGAATTATCTCATTTTTATAAGAATTCAAGCCATTCTCCAATTGATAATGGTCAAAGGATATGAACAGACAATTTTCAGATGATGAAATCAAAACTATTTATAGTCATATGAAAAGGTGCTCCAAATCACTATTGATCAGAGAAATGCAAATTAAGACAACTCTGAGGTACCACTACACACCTGTCAGATTGGCTAAAATGACAGGAAAAGATAATGACAGGTTTTGGAGGGGATGTGGGAAGACTGGGACAATGATGCATTGTTGGTGGAACTGTGAACAGATCCAGCCATTCTGGAGAGCAATTTGGAACTATGCTCAAAAAGTTATCAAACTGTGCATACCCTTTGACCCAGCAGTGTTTCTATTGGGCTTATATCCTAAAGAAATCATAAAGGAAGGAAAGGGCCCCACATGTGCAAGAATGTTTGTGGCACCTCTTTTCGTAGTGGCTACAAACTGGAAACTGAAAGGATTCCCATCAATTGGAGAGTGGCTGAATAAATTATGGTATATGAATGTTATGGAATATTATTGTTCTGTAAGAAACGACCAGCAAGATGATTTCAAAGAGGCCTGGAGAGATTTGCATGAACTGATGCTGAGTGAAGTGAGCAGAACCAGGAGATCATTATTCATGGCAACAACAATACTATATGATGATCAATTCTGAAGGACATGACTCTCTTCAACAATGAAATGCTTCAAACCAGTTCCCATTGTTCAGTGAAGAAAGCCATATACACCCAGAGAGAGGGATGTGAAATGTGGATCACAATGTATCATTTTCATGCTCTCTATTAATATTTGCTTGCATTGTATTTCATTTATTTGATTATTCTTTCTTGCAGATACGATGTCTCCTGCACAAAAATGATGCGTGGAAATAAGTATATCTATATTCGATTTTTCAAGTATTTTAACATAAATAACATGTAGTGGATATACTGCCATCTAGGGGAGGGATGGGGAGTAGGGGGGAAAAATTTGTAACAGAAAGCTTTGTAAGGTTAATGTTGAAGAATTACCCATACATTTGTTTTGCATATAAAAAGTATTAATAAAAAAAAACGAAAAAAAAAAAAACAATGAGGTGATTCAGACCAATTCCAATTGATTTGTGATAGCGAGAGCAATCTGCACAAAGAAGGAGGATTAAGGGGACTGAATATGGTTCACAACATATTTTTTTCACTTTTTTGTTTTTGTTTGCTTGCTTTTTTTCTACCTTTTTTCCCTTTTGATCTGGTTTTTCTTGTGCAATATGATAAATGTGGAAATATATATAGAAGAATTATAAATGTTTATAAATAAAGAATTATAAATGGTCCAATAATTTTAAAATTAATTCTCCTGGATCTACTTAACAGATTAGTTGTTTTTCCAATGAGATGTTTCTCATTGTCTTCTTTTTTTTTCATTCTTTTTGTTTTGTTTTGGTGTTTCTTGGTTTCTCAAAAAGGCATTAGCTTTCATTTACTAAATTCTAATTTTAAGGAGATTTTTTTTTCCTTCAATGAATTTTCATGTCCCTCTTTACAGTCAGCCAATTTTGCTTTTTAAGGCATTCTTCTCATTGGGTTTTTTATCTCTCTTACCAAATTATTAACTCATTTTATGGCTCTTTTTCATTAGTCTAATTTCTCTTCCCCATTTCCCCCCTACCTCTCTTACTTGATTTTCAAAATTCTCTTTGAGTTCTTTTGTGTCTTGAGACCAATTCATATTTTTCTTGGGCCCTTTGAATGTAGGAGTTTCGTCTTTGTTATTTTCTTCTGAGTGTGTTCTTGATCTTCCTTCTAACCATACTTAAGTTTCTGTTGTCAGAATTTTTTTTCTGGTGTTTGATCATTTTGCCACCCTTTTACTTGACTTTTAACCTGGGGCGGTTATTCCATTATAGAGGGTGCACTGTTCCTAGCTTCAATGATTTTGTGCAGCTATTTTTAGAACTACTTCTAGATATGTTTTCAGTTCTTCCAAGGTGATGTGATATGAGGATAAGATCTCTTGGCCTATGCTCCAGAGAGAACACAAGCTCTGGAATGCTAGTGCTCCTCCTTGCCCTGGGACTGCCTAGAGAGCTAGTGAGCTCCTTACAGATTCAAATGAAGCTAATACAAGTGACTTAACCTGAGATCTTTTTGAAAGCATCCCCAGTTTTAGTTTTGTAGTTAATTAAAACATACTCCCTTCAATCATGTAAATTAGTCATCTAGAACCTACAACAGAATTTCCATACATATTCCAGAGTCTCTCCAAAGCTCTTCCCTTATAAATCAACAAAATTCTCCTGGGAGATTTCTCCCCAGCTTTTTGTGTTTGCATCATACCACTTTCTTCCCATTTCATATGTAAAATGCTATGACTGCAAATATAAATTGTTCTGTTATTCAAGAGATTAAGTTTGAGCCAAAAGCAGAAACATGTTTTAGTTATTGCATCTTGGTGATCTCATCAAGTTCTATCAGTACAGTTATCCTCTTATACAAATGATTTCCCAATCTCAATATCCAGCTCTAGTCTTTCTCCTGACATAAATCATTTGACAACTGCCTGTAGGATATTGCAAACTGAATATTCAAAAGAAACCCATCAAACTTAATATGTTTGAAACAGAATTAGTGAAATTTATTTGCAAATCTACTCATCTTCTAATTACTTAGTATCAAGGGTACAACCATTTACTTTCAACCTCAATGTCAGCTTCACCTTGGCACTATCATCCCACATAATTTGTTCAGTTGTCAAATCTTGTCATTTCTGTCTTCATAATCTCTCTTTTTTAAAATTCCCCTTTTCAGGCAGCTAGGTGGCACAGTAGATAGAGCACCACCCCTGAAGTCAGGAGGACCTGAGTTCAAATTTGGTCTCAGACACTTAACACTTCCTAACTGTGTGACTCTGAGCAAGTTACTTAAATCCAATTTCCTTAGGAAAAAAAAATCCCCTTTTCATCACAAAAATAGCTAGTCTACTAGTTTAGCTCTTCCTTACTCCTTTCCTGGATGGTTGTAATTGCCTTTAAATTGTACCCTCTTTTTTAAGCTTTCAATCCATCTTCTACCTCACTGATAAACTAATTTTATTAAAGTGCATATCTGAACCTGTCACAGACCTCTCACCACACCATACACACATATGCCAGACTTTAATTATTCATTATCTCTAGACTCACATTTAAACTTGCCAATTTGTCCTCTAAAGTTTTTTACAACCTTGACCCCTCTCTGACTTTTCAGTTTTCTTCCACATCTCTCTTATGTACACTGTCCCATTGATTGTCGATGCCTTTATATTTACTGATCCCACCCTACCCTCAAATTTAACCTCATTTCCATCTCTTAAATAACTGATGTCCTTCAAGATTCAACTTAAGCCCTACTTTCTGGAGAGCCTTTCCCATCTAACATTACCTTGTATACATTTTAGGTATATATATAGTTATTTTTAATAGTCTGGCAAAGCATTGCCTTCTATTGGGCCTCCCTTAAAAAGTTTTTTAAATGATGTAAAAAAGGATCAATATTGAATTTCCAAATGTTTTTCCTGCTTTTCTCTCCAGAACTAATTAAAAAAAATATGTTTTCTTGCCAATGAAAAAGAAGTTAATAAAGCATAAAATTTATAGTACCTGTAACACTGATACATTACTAGTCAGCATTTATTAAGGACTTACCATATGCTAGGCAATGAATGCCTTCAGCTAAGAAAACAATGAAAAAGCAAAAACAGTCCATACCCCCCAAATGAGTTTATATTTTAATATAACACATAATATGATAGGAGAAGAATATTGGTTTAAAAATATAATCTTAAACTAATATACTATAATATACAAAAATTGTATAAGAAAGCAAAAGAAAAGAGGGGAGATGTTTTCCCCTCTTAGAAAATGTTGGTCACCTAACCAATGTTGTTTGTTCACTAAGCAAATCATAATTTTCTATAAATTTGAGCTGTGTGAATTTTTAGGTCTAATCTTTAACCCTTTTAATCCATTAAAAACCTTATTTTTGTTCATGTTTTTGTAGTGATTGACCTTCCTACCTGGAATGACTTGCTCCTCTTTGAATTATTGAATCGTTTCAACATCTAATACGTACTTCCAGTATACTTGTATCATATGGCTGTCTTATTATTACTCATTCTGCAAAGATCAATAAAAATGTATGCTCCTTGGTGGATTTTTTTTCTTAACATCATAATATGAAACTCTCTTTTCTGAACTCCAATAATATTTGTGTATATATACATAATGGACATTACTATTATTAAGGATTTATCACATTCTACTTAGTATTAATGTTAACCATGGGTTTGTCTTATCTGATTCATTCCATTAATACTGCAAGGTTAGGTGAGCAAGTGTTACATGAAATTATATTTACTGTTGTCTATGGACACATAATGAAGCCAATCCCACCAATTTCTTGATTTGCCTCTCTGAGGAGAATCTGTGGATTACCCACAACTTTTTTTTTTATATTTTCTATGTTCATTAATAGTAAGAATGATGCTTTTTATGAAGTTCAGTTTCTCTATACTACTGCAATGTTTCACCTATATGAGATCTATGATTACTCAGGAAATGTTGGCATACAGAGGATGAAGAATAATTATTAACCAAATTGTGATATGCAGTTAGACAAGCAATACTTTGTAGTTCCTCAATTCATATATCTTGGACAGGCATTGCCCTGAGCCATGAACTGAACCCTGAATTTTTAATGTGAACAGACAGTATTATTGTTAGAAAATTGTAAATTACTTGCAATGATCAACACAAATTTCAGTGTCATTGGAAACTGTACAGACATGTGATGAGTGTAAACAGCTTTCATCAAATTACCCAGAATTATTTTTGCACTGGAAATAATAAGAAAGATATCACAGAATAAATACATAATTAGAAAATGAGGTAGAATGGTCCTATCATAAGAGCAAGGGATAAAATTCAGGACTGTACCTTTATTATTGTATTATCTGATAAAAGATTTAAAGGGAAACATTATGTTGAGAACATAGTCCCTTTTAGATTTATGGGACTGGTCTGACTCAGATTACTTTTCTGATAGTTTAAACTTGATACTGATAAAAATCATGTCATTCAACAGTTAAAAGAGATTTATTGAATACTAGCAGAAAAATGATTTTTTATAGGGTAGACATAGAAGACACACTGAATTGACTGGTCTAAGAGACCCCCATCTTGTCATAGTTGGTTTTTGCACTCACACAATGAAGTAACATAAGAAGTTTGAATCCTTAATTCATAAACCAACCAACCAAGAATTTTTCAATAACTTTTAAGGAAAGGCTATCCCATATTTGGGGATGGGGAGTTAAGATGTTGCTTCTACTAGAGTTGGGGAAAATAATACCACAGGAAGAGGAAGTATGGTGAGTTTATGATTCAACTTGATGGGAAGTACCCTCACAGATCCATCAAAGAGATGAAATAGCTATCTATGTACATGATATACTCAATGTGCCTCTTCTAGATTGTAATGAAGATTTCTAAGTAGAGCTTTGTATCTCATTCAGTACTCAATACAATGACAAATTCTTATATAAGCTTAGTAGATATTTAATTTGAATGGAATTAGATGTTTTTAAAACTTCAAAGGAAATCCTGCATCATAGAAATTTATTTCTTTGATCTGTGAGTTATTAATTGAAATCAGTGAGAGTTGGGGTTAGAGCAAATGGCAGAGAGAAGACAAGAACATTGCTTGAGTTCTTCCCAAGTTCCCTCAGAATCAACACTAGGCCAATGTTCTGGACAAATTTAGGCATGACAGATCCCACAAACATTAAGATTGTAATGATTTTCCAGTTAAAGTTATCTTAGAAGGACTTCAGGAAAGGTCTGTCTCAATTGGTTTCAGGGGAACACAGACCAGTGCAGGCAAAAAAAAGGAAGGTCCAACATGGGGAATCTAGGATGAGACTCTTAGCCAAAATAAAGTAGCATTGTTTACCCTACATTGGTTCAGAAGGCTAAATTAGTAGATCAGCTGTGAAAACTGTAATACAACCATAGAAAGTATATTGTGAGCCCATGAATCCCAACACTACAGGTGGGACTTGGGGAGGCCACTCAGCCCAGGTGGAAAGCCAGTGAGAAGACCTAACTGCCCTACAGAGAAAGCTTGGGACAATTTCTCCTGTGCCTTAAGAGCACATCTCAATCTTTTAAGATGAGCAAAAAGGCAAAGAGAGCTCCAAACAGAAAAGGCTTTTATGGAGACAGGGAAAACCAGAACACAAACCCAGAAGAAGATAGCAAATGTAAAATGCCTGCAGATGAAGCTTCAAAGAACTATATGAACTGCTCTCAAGTTCAAAAGACTCTCTTAGAAGAGTTCAAAAAGGATTTAAAAAATGATAGAAATTGGGGGAAAGAAATGAGAGTATTGAAGGAGAGTTATGAAAGTTTTGGGGGGAAAGCCAGTATCTCAGAAAAGGAAGCACAGAAATTGACTGAAGAAAACAACTTTAAAAAAAATTTTGAAAAATGGAAAAAATATATATTGAAGAAAACAACTCCTTAAAAATTTTGAATTGGATAAATGGGAAATCAATGAGAAATCAAAAATCAGTCAAACAAAATCCCAATAAATGGGGAAAAAAAAGAGAAAAAAAATGTAAAATACCTCATTGAAAAGATAACTGACCTAGAAAATTGATCCTGGAGAGATAATCTGAATTACTGGAATCCCTGAAAACCACAATGAAAAAAAAAAGCCTAGACAGCAATTTAAAAAAAGAGAAAAAAAAAACAAATTAAAAAGTCCCAATTAAATACCAAATTTAATATTCTGAAAATCAAAGGAGAGATTAATAAAATTGAAAGTAAGTAAACTATAGAACTAATAAACAAAACTAAGTTTTATGAAAAAATAGGTAAAACGTTTTAAGTTGATTAGAAAAAAGGAAAGAAGAAAACCAAATTGCCAACTTCAAAAATGAAAAGTATGAAATTACCACTAATGAAAAGGAAATTAAATAATAATTAGCAGCTATTTTGTCCAATTGTATGCCAATAAATCTGACAATCTGAGTGAAATGGATGAATACTTGCAAAATTATAGATTGCTCTGGTTAACAGTTTAGGAAATAAATTACTTAAATAGTCCCATTTTAGAAAAAAATAATGAACACGCTATTAACAAAATCCTTAAGAAAATATCGCCAGGGCCAGGTGGATTTACAAGTGAATTCTACCAAACATTATATATATAAACTATTTGAAAAAATAGAGGAAGAAGGACAGCTACCAAATTTCTTTTATGACACAGGCATTGTGCTAATAACTAAAACAGAAAGGGAACAAAAACATTGTATTCAGCAACAAGATTACATGAGGATTAACTGAGGTGGACTTGGCTCTTTTCAACAATGAGATGATTCAAGTCAATTAGAATAGACTTGTGATGGAAAAAGCCATCTAAATCTAAAGAACTATGGTGACTGAATGTGGATCAAAGCTTAGCATTTTGTTTGCTTGTTTTTTTTTTCTTATTTTTTTTCTTTCACCTTATATCTGATTTTTCTGGAGCAACATAATGAATATAGAAATATGTTTAGAAGAATTGGACATGTTTAACCTATACTGGATTGCTTTCTATCTATGGAAGGGGGTTGGGAGAAGGGAGGGAGAAATATTTGCAACACAAGGTTTTGCAAAGGTAAATGTTGAAAATTATCTTTGCATATACCTAGAAAAATAAAATAATAATAATAATAATAGAACCTAGACTTTTGCTAGGAACCCAAGTCAAAATTTTAAATAAATAAACTAACAACGAAACAATAAATAAATAAGTGGGAATTCATTGATGAACTTTTGAGCATCATTAAATAACAGTATAGAATATAGAATTGGACATTATATCATAATTGTTTATAACAATCTCTTTGAAGAAAATATCAAAGATCTACATTTTATGAGAGAATAAACCTACTTTATTTTATATTATCTTATTATGCTCATGAAGATTGAGAATAATGCTAAAGTAATTTAAAATATATGTTTTATAAGCATCTGAGAAGTCAGCATATCCAAGACCAAGTACATTATATCTCATCCCAAATCATCCTATCTAAAGACCCTATTTCTGTCAAGGACATCACTGTCCTTTTTTTTTTCTAATATATAAAAAGGTTTAACCACCAAAACTTTATTTACTCTTGAAAATAAATGGTGATGCATATAGAGGTTCAATAAATGCTTACTTTAATGAAACATTTTGATTAAAAATACAAAATGTTTCATTTTTTTTAATTTTTTTATAAAGCTTTTTATTTACAAAACATATGAGTGACCTTTCAATATTGACCTTTACAAAAAAACTTTTTTTTTCCCAAGCTTTTCCTTTCCTTCCCACCACCCCCCACCCCTAGATGACAGGTAATCTAATACATGCTAGATAGGATAAATTATATGACAAATACAATACATGTATACATATCTATACAGTTATCTTACTGCACAAGAAACATCAGATCTAGAAAGAGAAGAAGAAAAAAACAACCTAAGAAGGAAAACAGAATGCATGGAAATATTCACAGAAAGCATTAAAATGCTGTGTTGTGGTTCACTCTCAGTTCCCACAGGCCTCTCTCTGGATGTATATGACTATCTTCATCGCAGCACAACTGGTTTGAATCACATCATTGTTGAAGAGAACCATGTCCATCAAAATTGATCATCACTGTCCTTCTAGTCACTTGGGGCCAAAACTTCACAGTTATCTTCAGCTTCTCAATTCTCTTTCACTTATCATTATCTGTCAAGTCATATATACTATGTCCAGAATATTTCTCACATCCATCCCCTTCTTTTCATGGGTGTGGTAGCAAAGTTATTTAGGATTTTAATATCCTCCAAATAGGAAAGCACAAGATTGGTTTTCATGTTTTGTCTAACCATATCTGAATGAATTATTTTTTACTTTTGATTTTAAATATCTTTAGCTTCCTTTAAACTCAACTTGTATGCCATCTTCTACACAAAATTTATCCTAAGCCACCTAGTTCCTAGTTTGTCAAAACTATAATCTTTCTCAATACAAATACCCGTGTGTAGAAGATCCAACAGTTTCACTGAAGTGTTATGTATGTATATATATATGTGTGTGTGTGTGTGTTTATTATATAAATGCATATATAAATATATCTATATGTAATGCAACATATCTATTTTTAAATTATATATTTCTTAAACAGGTTTACTGTTTTTCATAGCAATACACTAATCATTATCTAAAATTTGTACATTATACAAAAGAATATATGGACTAAGAAGCATTCTCCCATAGAGTTCATAAGATAAAAACAGTTTTCAAATGAATTTTAAACTATGTGAAAACTTGATTTCAACCATTAATGGAGAAATTCACATTAAAGCAACATTGAGGCTTCATTTTGCAGCATGAAAATAATGTAAAGATGATTTTTCAAAGGGGGAGAACCAATGTTGGAGGGATTTGAGGAAGATAAGCCTACTAATGCATTGATTACACCTGTGAAGCGATCCATCCATTCTGCATATCAATTTACAACTGTATAAAGAAATAATCTTAGACCCAGGATCCCACTTCTAGCCATACACTTCAAGGAAGAAAAATATAAAGAACTTATAGTAGGATTTTGTATAAGTAAAGAAATAGGAATAGAATTAATGCCTAGAAAATGGAGAAGTCATAAACATGGGAAGATTTATATGAACCATTACATAACAAAATAAGAATTAAGAGACTAATATGAACCATGAAGACAACTATGTAAATGAAAATATCACTGATTAGAAGATGAATTCAAAGCAATTGAAAACAACAATGAAGATCCTAGAAAACAAATAATAAAATGAATCCCCCTCATAGCATACTAGGAATGACTATTTTATGCAGTGTCAGGAAGGGTCATGATTTTAGATATTCATTTTTAATCATTTTTCTTCAAAAGGGAAGGCATTAATACTGTGAAGTTAAAATTATTTTTATATAGATAAAAAAGTACAAAATGTATTTTTGAAGAAGTATGGAAACATCCCAACTCTATCCTATAGCAGATTTAATGTCACAAACATTATCTACATATATAGACTAGTCTTCTTAAAGTTCAAATTTAAAGAAGATTTTAATTCAGGAAGGGAGGATATTTTAGTGGTAGGAAAATAAATCTGAAGTAAAGGATAAGAAAAAAGGTAAAGAGTGAGTTTTCATAATCAAAGGACAGGATTAGGAATAATACAGGTTATTGATGTAGAATTAGAAATCTGAGTTAAAATAGGCAATGAGTTACCCAGAGTTAACCTTTACAGTAAACACCACAAGTATTAGTTCAGAACATTACAAAGTTGTCTTGGTGTAACTGTGTGTAAGATAATTCTTTATGGCTGAGAAAATGCTGGTGCATAATTTCTCCCAACCTTGTCTGTCCTTAACCATTCATCCAGATCATCATTGTGACTCATTTAGCCACCTTCAGATAGATTACAAAGCCAGGATATAACAAATGAATTTAATGATTCTTTATCTGAATTTAGTTTTAAATGTACAGCCATTTAGGACGGATGTATAGACTTTTAAAAACTACTTCCTACATTGTAGATCTATTGGTTACTCATCTTCTAATGAATTGAGCAGTGCTATCTAATAAATTGCATATGGCAGGTAAGGTTATTAGAGATATTGGCTTGGCAAAGAAAATCTTGTTATCCCTTTGCCAACTATCAAATTTATAGCCAATTTTAAAGTATGAGACTTGAACAGGTTGATAAAAATTAAAGAAAAAACTTTTCTATTCTTCATAGTCACAGATATGCTACTGATGTTGATTAATTGTATTTAATTCAACAATGTAAGCACTTCTTATAAGTGAAACAATATGCTAGAAAGTAAGGATAAAAAGATATACTCCAACAAAATCCAATCATCATTATTTTACAATTTAGAGACTGGGATTCTGTAGAAGAATATAATGTATATAAAAGCAATGATGATATGAGGTATAAATCCAGAAATTTTTTAATACATTTCTACTTTCCGTAAAGTTGTTTAGGGGAGAATTCATAGAGAAAGCACCTCTGATATAAGGGAGAATCTTCAACAAGAATGGATGGGGAAAAAGCATATATAATTAACATATGTAAAAACAAAGAGTGGAAAAAAGTATACCCTCCCCCCAAAAAAGAAAGAAATAGAAAGTAAAGTAATCTGATTTGGCTTGCTATTTGAACAATTAAGAAGAGAGGGGAGTGAATAAACAAATTATACAATGATAACAGTGCAACTAAAGAATTGCTTAGACATTAATTTTTAACTTGGTATACTTTTTATCCAGCAGTGCCTCTACAGGGTCTATATTCCAAAGAAATCATTTTTAAAAAGGGAAAAGGACTCACATGTGCAAAAATACTTGGAGCAGTTCCTTTTTTTTGGTCCCAAATATTTAGAAAATGAGTGGATACTCATCAATTAAGGAATGATTGAATAAGTTATGGAATATAAATGTAAAGGAATATTATTGTTGCATAAGAAATGATGAGTCTGATTTCAGAAAAGCTTAGATATGCATGAACTGATACTATCTCAATGAAGCAGAACCAGAAAAACATTGTACATAGCAACAACAAGAAAAACCTGAAGCTTAGGATAGTGTTCCTGCCATAATAAGAGCAAAATCCAACTTTAACATTAATTTAAAAGTCAAGAAATAAGTTGGGAAAAGGAACAAACAATTTAAAAAATGAGACTAGTCACTACTATAGTGAGAGAGATCAAAACAAACAGAAGAAAACAATACAATCAAAGCAGCTACAATATGAAATGCAAAGAAAAATATGAGTTGGTCTAAAGCTATAGTAGCTCAAAAATGATTTTGTTGTCAAAAATCACATAAGAGAGGTAGAGGAAAAAAATGGAAAGACAAATGAGTGTAATCCAAAAAAATCATGAAAAAAAAATGTTAACAGCTTGGTAAACAAGGCATAACAAATACTTTAAAAATAACAATAATAACTTTAAAATAGAATATGCCAAATATTAAATGAGGTATAAAAATATACTGAAGAACACTTTAAAAAGCAGAGCTGACCAATGAAAAATGGGTACAAAAGCTAATTGAAGAAAATATTTCTATAAAAATTATAATTAAGGAAGTGGAAACTAACAATTCCATGAGACATAAAGGATAAATGGAACAAAATGAAAAGAATAAAGATAGACAAGATGTTACAAGGGGAAAATTATCTCTATTTTTTAACATTTAAATATTTTTAAAATTTATCATTAAAGAAACATTTCCTGGAAAAGAAAATGAAAAGAACTTCTTTGGAATCTGGATAAGTTTTGGCCTCAAAATCATCTGTCAAATAACATATTTGAACTGGACTACAATTTCTAAGTTCCGGCTCTTAACACTTTTATGATTCCCTATGAAATCAAAGAAAAGAAAAATCTTAGAATTCCAAACACATTACCACAAACCAGAAATAAAAACATAAACTCCTAACTTGCAAGTACTGTCAAAACCAAAAGACTCTATAAATGTTGCTTTGTCTGACTGTCCGAGTTAATTTTATAATCTCCCAGTCTCAGAAGGCTGAGTTAAGAAACTTGGAAACAGCTTTGGTGAGAAAATGCAGTGTTTGTTGCAATATGTAAAGCCTGACAACATGGCAACTAGAGACTTAAGAATTTGTTTTTAAGTAACTATGTGAAAGTCAGTTTCTTTTTCAAAAAAACTTTTTTTAACATCTTCATTTTTCTTGGGGACCACATCACCTTTTTTGCCTATTTAAAAAAATAGCTTTTTATTTTCAAAATACATGCAAAGATAATTTTTAACATTCACCCTTGTGTTCCAAATTTTTCTCCCTTCCTTCCTTCCTTTCCCCAATAACAAGTGGTCCAATATATGTCAAACATGTACAATTCTTCTATACATATTTCCTCATTTATCATTCTGCACAAGAAAAATCAGATCAAAAAGGAAAAGAAAACATGAACAAGGAAACAAAAAGTAAGCAAACAAGAACAAAAAAGGTGAAAATACTGATTTGATCCACATTCAGTCTCCATAGTTCTTTTTCTGTATGCAGAAGGCTCTATCCATCACAAATCTATTGGAAATGGCCTGAATCCACTCATTGATGAAAAGAGCTACTTCCTTCAGAATTGATGATCACATAATCTTGTTGCTGTGTACAATTTCTATTGGTAATACTCATTTCACTCAGCATCACTTCATGTAAGTCTTTCCAGGCATTTCTGAAGTCATCCTACTGATCATTTCTTATAGGACAATAATATTCAATAACATTTATATTCATAACTTATTCAGCCATTCCCCAACTAATGGATGTACACTCAGTATTCAGTTTATTGCTATTACAAAAAGAGTTGCTACAAACATTTTTGCACATGTAGGCCCTTTCACTTTTTTATGATCTCTTTGGGATATAAGCCCAGTAGAGGATCAAAGGGTAGGCACAGTTTGATAGTCCTTTGGACATAGTTCCATATTACTCTCCAGAATGGTTATATCAGTTCACAATTCCACCAATAATGCATTAGTGTCCCAGTTTTCCTACATTCCCTCCAACATTTATCATTACCTTTTCCTGTCATCTTAGTTACATTCATATCCCTCTCTCTGGGCGTATATGGCTTTCTTCATCACTGAACAAATGGAACTGGTTTGAAACGTTTCATTGTTGAAGAGAGCCACATCCAACAGAATTGATCATCATATAGTCTTATTGTTGCTGTGTACAATAATCTGATTCTGCTCATTTCACTTAACAATAGTTCATGTCTCTGCAGGCCTCTCTGAAATCTTCCTGTTGGTCATTTCTTACAGAACAATAATGTTCCATAACATTCATATACCATAATTTATTCAGCCACTCTCCAATTGTTGGACATCCATTCAGTTTCCAGTTTCTAGCCACTACAAAAAGGGCTGCCACAAACATTCTTACACATGTGGGTTCCTTTCCTTCCTTTATGATTTCTTTGGGATATAAGCCCAATAGAAACACTGCTGGGTCAAAGGGTATGCACAGTTTGATAACTTTTTGAGCATAGTTCCAAATTGCTCTCCAGAATAGTTGGATCTGTTCACAGTTCTACCAACGATGTATCAGTGTCCCAGTTTTCCCACATCCCCTCCAACATTCATCATTATCTTTCCCTGTCATCTTAGAAAATGGCTTATATTCTTAAAAATTTGAGTCAATTTTCTATATATTTTAGAAATGAAACCTTTATCACTACCCTTGGATTTAAAGATTTTTTCTCCATTTTCTTGCTTCCCTTCTTCTCCTCAACCTTGCATCGGTTTTGTTTGGACAAAACTTTTTAATTTATTATAATCAAAATTATCAGTTGCATTTTATACTGTATTCTAATTCTTCTTTGACCATAAATTCCTCCCCCAATGGTCTGAGAGGTAGACTACACTTTGTTCTTCTGATATGATTATAGTATCACTCTTTGTCTAAGTCTAGAACCCATTTTGACTTTATCTTCGTATAGGATGTTAGGTGTTGGTCAATGCCTAGGTTCTGCCATACTAATTTCTAATTTTTCCAGCAATTTTTGTCAAATAGTGAGTTTTTATCTCAGAAGCTGCAGTCTTTGGGTTTATTAAACATTAGATTACTATAGTCATTGACTACTGTGCCTTGTGAACCTAACCTATTTCACTGATCAACTATTCTATTTCTTAGCCAATTTAAATGGTTTTGATGACCACTACTTTATAATGCAGTTTTAATTAGGTACAGGTAAGCCACCTTCATTTGTGTTTTTTTTTTCCATTAATGCCATTGAAATTTTTGACTTTTGTTCTACCAGATAAATTTTATTATTTTTTCTAGCTTTATAAAGTAGTTTCTTGGCAGTTTGATTTATATGGCACTAAACAGATTATTTTAGGCACACCATCCTTTAACCTAAAATCCAGTTCAGCTCCCCAAGAATCATTCTGGACACTTTACTATTTCAAAGACACCAAATCTAATGAATCACTAAATCTTAATGATTGTGTCCACACTGTTTATCATATCCATCCTCTTTTTTTTTTTTAAAAAAAAAAAGGTTTTTAACCCCTGAATTTGCATTCTTTAATGTTTTTATAACTATATTTAATTATTATAATTGGTGTCCTTTATAATCCTATTTATCTCATTTTATACATAAAAACCCTACTCAAATGGTAACTACTTTAGTTCAGTTCTTATCATTTCTCAACTAAGCAATCAAGTTTACCAGCTCCCCATCTCATTTTTCCCCTCTCCAATCCATCTGCTAATGTGCCAATTGATCTTATTAAAATACAGGTCTAATCTTGACATGACCAAAGAGCTTCAGAGACACTGTATTGTAGGAATTGACCAATAAATGTTACACAATGGCTTCTCTGAAAATTATGTAAATATGACACACTTTTAAGTTTAATCTGCTTTATTATCATTGTCTGTCACTTTCCCAAATCTAGACAATCAACAAATTATAAATCGATAGTATTTCTTGGTTTCTGAGATGAAATGCTCACAAAAATTGAAGAATTAGATTAAGTAGTTCCAATGCTGGAGTCAGCTGACTCTGGCATATCCCTGAAAAACCTCAACTGATTCTGGCATGTCCCTGAAAAACCTCCAGCTAGTATATAAAGTCCTTTTTGGGGTACATAGAAGACATATTTTCTTTAAATTTAATTTTATTCTGGAAGTAGAAAAAATTTCAGAGAATACTAGATATTTTGATAGTTGATTTGTTGTGGGATGAGAGAAGCAATTTGGGGACTCTCTTAGGCAAATATTCACTTAGGGTATATGGGTTTGATTGAGATCTAAGGTTTACCTAGCTTTGATTCACTTGTGACATTGAGCACAAGTTGATGTGATCTCCAATAAATATTATAAACTTTAGATGCTATTATTATAAAGCCTTGACAGAAGCCATACCTGATAGGCATAGTTCTGAGCTGTAGTCACCACATAAGTAAAGAAAGCATCAGTTATAGGAAATTTCAGGGGCAGAGAAGAGATAGTATAAGAAAGTAGTGTCTGTATACATGTATGGTATGTTTCTGGGTATCATGCAGAGTTCAGATAATACCTCTGTTCATCTTTTGGCCCTTTCACTGCTTGCTAAACTCTATGCCATAACATGCTCCAAGTGAGACAAAGAAACAAAAAGAAAAACAGTTATTTTAACCTTTAATTTATTGCTTATAAATAGATGAGGGAGAGATTAAAGTAAAGCATGATAAATTATTTTGAATATACAAAAATATTACTGGCCACAATTAGAATAATTCAATCAGTTTACAATTTTCAGAAATTATTTTTTTTCAAAAAACAAGAACTTTCTCAGATCTAGATTTATCATTAATAGGTTACATTGTAGGTCAGCAGTTTAGGCTACATAGAATATCCTCAATCATTTCAGTAATTATGGCAAAAGCATATTTGTTACAGTTTTTTTTTTAAATTTTAATTGTTTTTGTTATTTAATGGGAAGGGGAAAATTACATTATTCATATAATTTATTTGTTTAGTCTTGATTCAAACTCCCATATTTTGGCTAAATAGTTTGGAATAGTAAGAAAAACCAAATCTCCAATCCAATTTGACAAAACGTTCTAACATTATGGAAGGAATAAATGTCCTTAGTTTCTCCAATGTTAGATGGGAGGGATGTTATGAGTCAAAATGTCTCACCTTTATTAAAATCTAATGCCTCAAATATAGGTTAAGGACTTAGACACTTAATTAGTCAAAATATGCCGAACACTCTTTTTTCCATATTTTGACTGCAGTGTAAATATGAAATGTGAGTTCTGAAATATCTAGGCAGCTAATAAAATATGTAGTCAATGTAATGATGAGGGACCTGATTACTTTAACTGTTAGCCAGTCCTAGGAGGCTGGGTCCACTATGAGTCATACTAATAAATGTGAAAATTATTCTTCTCCAAAACATGAATTATTCATCTTTGTAATAATAAATAGATGTTTTCTTCTGAATTACCATCTGAATTAATGAAAAGGAGAATAACCTCTCTATGATTAATAATCATCCATAGCAGTGTGTCACTGAATATAGCGTCACATCCAAAGAAGGGTTATCAATAGATTGATGTAAATAAATAGAGGGGGCAGAAAGGCAACAACATAATGAGTGGCAATTATCATGAGTGATAGAATTGTGGAAACATTTATTAGGCTGGTGTGAAATATGGTAAGGAATGGATATAATACTAGAGAATACATGCAAAAAATTTAAATGACCTTGATGCAATGGAGAAGTTGTCTGAAAAAAAAACAGATTTAATACAGAAAAGACAAGTCAGGACACTTGGATTTGAATGAGGATGATCCTGATATTTGTTAGCTATAAGACCAAGAGCAAGTCACTTAAGTTCTCTGCACTTCAATTTCTCCAACTAGAAAGTAAGGGTAGCTATGTGATTCAAGTGAGAAAATATATATATATATATATATATATATATATATATATATATTTATCAAGCATTTTTTAAATACATTTCAAATTTTGTTAGAAAAAACACTCACATGAGTACACATGTACACAAAATCATAGCTGTTTATTGACTGGCTAAATAACTGAAAGATATCTAGGAGTTACAAGGATTGTGTCAAGTTGTATATATGCCTGCCTCATATTAACTCAATAATTTTCCAGATGTAAAGTTTTATAGATATCTCTGTGTGTGTGTGTGTGTGTATACACATGTCTTCCTGTCTCTGTCTCTCTTTCCCCTTCCCACCTTCTGTCCCTATCTTTATCTCTTTCTCAGAAATCAGAAAAAAATTATCACCAGGGAGTGAGGAGAGATTAAGATGCGTTCTAACCACTTCAATTGCTACTCTTAGAGAAGGTAAGCACTATGAGGGCAGAGACTATTACTTTGTTGTTATTGTTGTGTTATTTTTACAGTGTCCAGCACATAATAGGTGCTTAATGATTGCTTGTAGAATTGAAGTGATTTGGAATATCAATCAGTGCCATTCTAATACCTTCCTTGGGGCCTCTTCCTCTTTCAGTTCTCTTTTAGCTATTGCCTCCCCTTATTAAAATTTAAGTTCTTTGAAAGCAAAGACTTTCTTTCTGCTTGCATTTGTTTCCAAAATATTTAGCACAGTACCTGGCACTCAGTAAATACTTAATAAATGTTTCCTGATTGATTTTTATTCAGATAATGGTTAAACCTAATGATCTCTGAGTTGTCTTTCACTTACAAAATTTTGTGATTCTATGACCTTCAATATATGGCATATGTGATTCAATTCAGTTCAACAAGCAATAATTAAACACCTACTATATATTCTATAATGTGAAAAACTTTACAGTGGAGAGAGATAGAGGAAAATAGAGCTTTTTTTCATGACTTCAATGTACTTTTCTGTTCATGGTACCATTCTTTCTGTCTTTCTTTTTTATCCTAGTAAATTTATTTATTTTTAATACACATTAGTATATGAATCATGTTGGAAAAGAAAAATCAGAGCAAAAGGGAAAAATCTTGGGACAGATAAAAAAAAGGAAACAGAAAAAAGAACTGAACATAGCATGTGTGGGTTTACATTGAGTCTCCCTAGTTCTTTTTTTCTGGATGCAGATGACATTTTCTGGCAAAGTCTATTGGAATTGCTTTGGATCACTGAACCACTGAGAAGAACTAAGATTTTCATAAATGATCATCACACATTCTTTCTGTTATTGTGTACAATGTATTCTTGGTTCTGTTTGTTTTGCTCAGCATCAGTTGATGTAAATCTCTTCAGGCCTTTTAAAAATCAGCTTGTTCATCAATTTTATAGAACAATAATATTCCATTATATTCATATGCCACAATTTATTCAGCCATTCCCCAATTGATGGACACCTACTCATTTTCTATTTCTTTGTTCCCACAAAAAAACAAACAAACAAACAAGCAAAAAACTGCTACATACATTTTTCTACATCTGGGTTCTTTTCCCTTCTTTATGATTTCCTTAGGATAGAGACCCCAATAATGGCACTGCTGAATCAAAAGATATGCATTTTTGTAACCCTTTTGGCATAGTTCCAAATTGTTCTCTAGAATGGTTGGATTATTTCACAATTCCACCAAAAATGCATTAGTGTGAGGGAGAGAGATCTTTTGTGTTGATTGTTCTTTTTGTGTAATCTTTCATATAGAGGATAGTGCTATGCATCTACCACTAAGGTATGTTATACAAATTGTTAGGAGATATGACTGCCTGCTGATCTATCCATTCACACCTTCTCACTCAGACACATTCTTTTTCTTGGTACTCAAAGGACAAGAGATGGTGGAACTTGGAGTACAGTCTCTGGAAGTAAGTGAATTTAACTGCCATTCTGTATAATGTAACCTCCTTATAGGAAGGAACTTTCTCATTTATATTTGTATTCCCAATACTTACACAGTTCATGATTACTTAATGCATACTGATTGATCCATATAGAGACTGAAGCTGTAAATTTGAATTCCTTTGCATGTTATATGATCATTCCACTTACAGGAAGCTAGAAAAAGAATGAACTTATTTTATTGACAAACATTCAGAAAATTTTTATTTAGAAACTTCTGTAGTTCCTATGTCATAAAGTAGAGAAGGAAAGGAGACTTTGGATATCTGTATAATTTTCATTACCTTGTCCAAATTTGGCTTAGTCATTAAGATGTTTTACAGTCAACTAAATTGACTATAACTTTAGACCTTTAATGACCCTTTTGATGTTTAAAATGAGTGTATGACTCACAAATGCAGTTCCATATTGCAAAAAGCTGATGTTCTATTGGTACCACCCACAGAAACATGGCAAAGAGAAACTATGAGATAATCTCATCATTCTATTAATCTTTAGTGGGCTATTACTGAGTTTTAGAATTTGTAATACAACCTTAAAAAGATATAAAAGACTTGTAGACAGCTGAGAGTCATAAAAACTTCAGATTGAAAAGTAAAACTATGAAGAAATGGAATTATTTTAGCCTAGAAAAGAGAAAGTAAGATGCAACTAAAAACTGTTACATAGGAATTGAGGAATGGGCAAACTCTCCCCTTTTCTGTATCAAAAAAGAGTTAAATACCTCTGATATCTTCACAGAGGAAGATTGTCTCAGCTAATTGTGGTCAACAGAAAGAGAAAGCACCGGGAAGAAGGAGGAGGGAATGGGAGAAAAAGACATTTCTTTAGACAAATTGCTTCTTCTGAAAGGTTAAGGAAATATCTTAGTAGTAGAGAGCTCCCACAGACCTATATAAAGGTGTTTCTTTTAGGAGTGAGAAGGCCATCCATTCAAGTTATCATCATATATTTTTTCTTTGCACATTCTCATTAAGAAGGATCTCTACTCATTTCCTGTCCACCCACTCACTTTATAACCCATCAGTCTTCTGACTCCAACTTCCTGCTGAAACTGTTCTCTTAAAGGATGCCAACTTTTCAGATCAATGAATAAAGGAAGAGAGGGTCAAAGAAGATAAAATAGATAATTTTGATTAAATGAAATTTAAAAGTTTTGCTCAAGCAAAGCTAAAATGGCTAAAATAAGAAGGGATACTAAGGGCAGTGGGAGAAGTATCCCTCACCTTTCAATCAATGGCTAATTCTGTCTCAATCACATTTCTTGATTCTTACATCTGTCCTCTTTCCATTTTTTCCTAATTTATTCAGCCGCTACTTCATGTGTTTAACACCTTTCACCTATATTCACTGCCTCCTATTATATGTCTGACTTCCAGTCCATTCTCCACACAATTGCCATAACTAATCTTTCTAGATCACAAATTTCACCAGGTCACATTTCTAACTAAGTGGCTCCTAATTATCTCTAGATTACAATAAAAATTCCTTAGCTTGACAATTAAGATGCTTCAATATCTAACTTACACTTATATTTTCAAATTTTTATTCACATTGTCCCATCTGTGACCTCTACCTTCCAAGCAAACTGAACTACTTACATTTGTTTCTGATATTCAATATTGTCTCCGAGTACAATCTCCCATCCTTGAAATTAATGTTTTCCTCTTAGTCTCTCAGAAATTTACATTACTTTAAGGCTCAGGTTAGGAGCCTTATGGATTATTTCCTAATTCCCTCATTGTCAATACTTTGCCAATCCACAATTTGCCTTGCATATAATCATGTTAAAATATTATTATTATTTTCCTCTCCTGCAATGTGTGATCTCCCACAAGGGACTCTGAATTGGTTCAGATCTCCTGAGTAGTAAGAATGTACATTGAACTATCTTGGTCCTTTCTACCACCTCCTCATGGTGGTATTGATATTCCTCCCAGAAACAACATTATTGTACTCATGTCCTGGTTGGAAGCCAGAAACGTCTAAACTTTCAAAATCATCACTACATACATAGACTTGGAAATGTTCATTACACAGTCTCATTGGTAGCTGGCCTCTGCTATGAGACAAATATAGAAAATAACCATTATCTCAGTCAGATCTCAGTGCTATATACAATTAGCCACCATTGCTGCCTGATTGGTGAAGTTTAACAAAGTGTAAGAAGTGGTAATACAGAAGGGAAATAGACCTGAAGGAGTATAGTTCATGAAATCAAATAAATTTAGAGCTGGAGGGAACCCAGAAGCCATTGAATCCAACCCTGTTATTTTTAGATGAAGAAACAGAGGTTCAGAGAGATTAAATAATTTGTCCAATGATTCAGTGTATAAATGTATAAGAAATATACCATAAATCCAAAGAAGAAAGTTTTAGAAGAGTCTTTAAAAAGAAAGAAAGATGTTTCCCCTGAGTTCCTCTTCTATTCGATCAACAGGAAGGCTCCTTCTGATTCTCTGGCCAATAATTTTCTTTAAAAAAATAAATTGCTTTATTTTTTGTGAATAATAGCTTTTTCTTTTCAAAAATATATGCAAAATTAGTTTTCAACATTCATCCTTGTAAAACCTTGTGCTCCAAATGTTTCTCCCTCCCTTCTCCCCATCCTCCTTCCCTAGAGAGCTAGCAATCTAATATATGTTAAACAGTGCAATTTATAATCACTTGCCCAGTATAATAAGAGGTTAAAGATTTGTCCAGGATCACACATCAAGTATGTATCAGAATTACAACTTCTTCTTAGCTTGAAGGCTGCTTGCACTATCCACTATACTATACTGCCTTGTGAGTTATGGAAATCTTTGCCGAATACTATGTTACTAGAATATGTAGTAGAATACTAATTTTTTTTAGAAAATCACTTGGAAAATTTAAGATAAATTATAGCTAAAACATTTTAAATCTTAGTAGCAGAAACCAGATTAATGACAAGTTCTGGGTAAATTTAAGTAAAATATTTTTGTGATGAAATACATGATCATCTTGGAATGAAGCATTAATTAATTTACTCTATTGACATTAAAGTAAAAATTTATGTTTGTTAGTGTTGTTATTCTTTGCTATTATAAAATGCTAATGAACAAAAAATTATATGATTAAATGGAAATTTAGTTTCCTGTAACTTAAATTTTTTTTAAATTTTTTAAATTTATTTTTTTTTATTTTATTTCCATAACATATGTGTGGGTAATTCTTCAACAATAACCCTTACATAGCTTTCCGTTACATATTTTCCCCCCAACTCCCCACCCCTCCCCTAGATGGCAGGATATCCACTACATGTTAATTATGTTAAAATATTGGCAAATTGAATGTATGTATACATATTTCCAAATTTATCATTGTTGTGCAAGAAAAATCTTATCTACACAAATGATATATCAGATAAAGGAAACAAAATCTAAGCAAACATCAATCAAGGAGTATGAGAATGTTATGTTGTGGTCCACATTTCGCATCCCTCTCTCTGGGTGTATATGGCTTTCTTCAGTGAACAATTGGAGGTGGTTTGAAACATTTCATTGTTGAAGA
>JAJPUD010006659.1:30446-49001 GCA_023553655.1 Myrmecobius fasciatus | reverse complement strand
AATCCAAGTTCTTTTGCCTTTTGGAATATCTGGTTCCAGGCCCTTTGATCCTTTAAAGTGGAAGCTGACAGATCCTGTGTAATTCTAATGACAGTTCCTCGGTATTTGAACTGTTTCTTTCTAGCTGCTTGCAATATCTTTTCCTTGGTGTGATAGTCCTGAAATTTGGCCACGATATTCCTTGGGGTTTTAATTTTGGGGTCTCTTTCTGGAGGTGATCAGTGAATTCTTTCAATGCCAACTTTGCCTTCTGATTGTAAAACATCAGGGCAATTCTCTTTCATGATTTCCTGGAAGATAGCATCCAGGTTCTTTTTTTCATCGTGGCTTTCAGGGAGTCCGATAATCCTTAAGTTGTCTCTCCTGGATCTGTTTTCCAAGTCAGTTGTTTTTCCTAGGAGATATTTCATATTTTCTTCTATTTTTTCATTTTTTTGTTTTTGTTTAACTGATTCTTGAAGTCTTATTGAGTCATTTACTTCTATTTCTTCAATTTTAATTTTTAAAGTATTATTTCCTTCAGTTATCTTTTTTAGCTCCTTTTGTAGCTGGCCAATTGAATTTCTTGATTCAATGCATTCTTTTTCCATTTTGCCAGTTTTATTTTCCAGTGAATTGGTGATTTTTTCCAATTCACCAATTTTGTTTTTCAGTGAACTGTTTTCTTTTTCCAATTCACCAGTCCTATTTTCCAGTTTTTGATATTTCTGTTGCCCTGATCTCAATTTATTTCCCCATTCTTCTTCTAGCTCTCTTTTAAGATTTTAAGATTCTTTATGCAATCTTCCAGGAAAGCCTTCTGAAAGGGAGACCAACTTAAGTCTCCTTTTGTGGCTTCATCTGGGATTGTTTTCATAATGTCAGGATCTGGGGACTGTTCTATTTTTTCTCTGTAAAAGCTTTCTATGGTGAGGGCTCTCTTCTGCTTCTTGCTCATGATTTAACGTTGGGATATCGGTCAAAAGCAGAAAAAACTGCAACAATTTGTATTTGCCCTGGGGCAGTTTGCCGAGTTGACTTCAGGTCTGAGGCTGGTCGGGTAGATTCGCACTAGGACCACGTTTTCAGCTGCTCTCGATTCACCCTTTACCAAAGGCAGATCTGCCAAAGCATCTGCCCGCAAGCAGAGCAAAGTGGCCCAGGCGTCTCCCAGGGGCTTCCTGGGTGCCTAAAATCTGCCCCTCTATCTCAGCCCTGACTTCTGCCCCGGCTGGAGTCTGATCAGGACCAGTGGCCGATTTCCCCTGAGGCTAACCTTCTCTCGGAGTTCTTTCAAGGTAGATTTTTGATAGAAGTGCGTTGTAGTCCAAATGTTTGGCGGAGCCCTCACTCCAAAACCAGTTCGAAGGCTCACTTTGTCTGGGTCTGAGGGAAGGTCTCAGGAATTCACAGAGAAAGCTGTCTGCTGTTCGCCATCTTGGCTCCGCCCCCTTGTAACTTAAATTTGAAATAAATTTCATAACTATAAACTACTTTTATATAAAGGAAAATATTTCAAGAAAAAATATGAATCCAAATTATCAATAGCATGAAATCTGCTGTAACTATGCTCAGGAACAAATAGGAATGTAAATATAGATAATTTTTAACATTCCCAACGAACAAGTTTCCAGGAGTTTAACAATGTGGAATATTTAAAGATATGGCCAAGGCCATGAATATTAGAACATGGGGATTTCTTATAATGTATTTTAAAATTAACAAGCTATCCTAAAGTCTTGTCTTGTTTCTTTCTTTTTTTTTTTGGTTGTTGTTCAAATTTCAGACACTCAAATCATTTCAAAGCTGTTTTTATTAAGTGAGGAAAAAGAAAGTCTCCATTTTAAAGATGCTTATAACTCTAAATATACAAAGACAATTTGATTCATCTTTAATAAGAAGTATATTCATTTAAGAATTTGAGAGCATGTACTTGAAAGTGACACTAAAATGCTCAGAACATTGTGCTTTTATGTCCCTCTACTAATAAAGTCTTCTGCTATTATTTACTCTCTTTTCTATGGATGTTTTATTTCTTCAGAGCAGAGCAGGTTTAAAATGAAACACAAGAAACTTAGACCCTATTTTGATCTAAAGATAGGCTTGTTATCTAATGCTAAGCTTCTCCCAAAATCCTTAAAAGCTTCACTTTTAAAGATACTTCTTTATTGATCATTTCTGCTTTTATATTTGATACATTTCACAAGGTTTTAGTCAACTTTCTCCTCTTAGAGACATTCTTTACAATAAAGTATTTAAAAATAGGAGGAAAAAATTCAGCAAAACTAATGTTTATATTTTTAGGAAAGATTCCTTTTATCAAGATAATAAATGCCATGATCTTTGCCTGCTAATTATTTCAAAATCTGGTATGTAAAAATTATTCTGTTTTGTGATACAATCCAAAGCCCTAAAATATCACTTTCACAATTGTCAGCTTGAGATTTTGTTCTTCTATACTCTGAGGAAAGCTATTAAACTGCTAATAGAATTCAACTAACCACCTAAGTATTTTTAACCCCTTCTGATGCTACCGAGATCCAAACTCCAAGAGGCAGAAATTTGTCCAAATTGCAACAGGCCTACAGTAACATGCTGTGCTGTAACAGAGCTTGGCCTAAGCAAAGTACTAAGAAAAAGGAGTTCAAGCTTAGAATTCAATTAGAACTCAACACTATACCATAATCACCTGCCTTTATCCTCCAAATGCTGAGGAGATCCACACTCCAAACAATAAAAATTTACTCAGACTGATAGTGGAAGAGCAACACTTTGTGCTACTAGAACAGGAAACTGAGGAACAGAGAAAATGGGAAAATCACCTTTATATGAGTACATTGGGGGCAAGGTGGGGTTGGGAAGGACTGTTTCATTCCACTAAGTATGAAGGAAAGAGTCTAGCATCCAGGTGGGTCCTGTTTTATCCCCCTAAAAATCACTTAAGGCAGAAATAAGATAGTGATTTATGAATTAGTGTGGGAGGAGACTAAGGCCCTCTGAGATCCAGAAAAACTGCTAACAGAGGGGAGAAGTCAGAAAGTAGTAAATAGGGGAAAATAAAAGGTGGGGAAGACTTAAATAACCAAAGATTACAGGAAGAAAAAAAATTTAAATTCCTTACAGAGGAGTCATCAACAACAGAAGAAGATAGGACCTCCAAATCTAGTAAACTAGTTCAGATAATTATTAATAAAAATTGCAAATCAAAGGAAAAAAATACAATTGCTCATGAAGCAAAGGACCTTGTGGATTTTGAAGAGAATATGGAATAACAACACACTGTTCCTAAGGGATATAGGAAAACAACGACAACAATTGTAAGAACAGAATTTATGGCCTGAATTGCAGCAATAATTTGAGGAATAGAAAAACGTAAATTTGCAGTGCTAAATCCCACCAAAGAAAAGAAAGAGAGAACTCTGATCAGAATATCAATAGAGAGAAATAAAGAACAATCTAGAAGAAGAAAAGCAAAAAAACAATTATCTCTGTAGAATTAAAAATGATATTTAAGAAAGGATATATAGAAACAACTTGAAGATTACATCTAGAAGAAAAATACAAGTTTTTTTTAAGTAGACACTATATGTTAGAGTACAAAAAAGCTACGTGTTACTCCTAAACACAGAAAAAAAGGAACCAACTGGAAAAAAAATCAATAGATTATCTACAGTAAATGATAACAACTCCAAAAGGTTAAATTTCATGATTCCATAAAAATATTTTCAGTGACCAAAACAAAGAACTTCAAGTATAATGGAATGAAATTCAAATAATACAAGAATATTGTTTCCCAACCAGAAAATACATAAGGGAATGGAATGATGTTTTTTGAAGAGCAAATGATCTCAAAATGCAGAGTAAGATGACTCACTCTGTAAATCTAAATCTATTGTAAATTATAAAGATATCCATGTTTAATAAAAAGGTATTCAAATTATTTTGGAAAGAAAACTAAACCTACAGTAATTATTTGATTCTTCTACACCTCAAACTACAGAAATATAAGATGAGTAAGCAAATACATCAACAACATTAACAAAACAGAAACCAAATGAATATGTGTAGATAAACATGAAAGCAGAAGTCAAAGAGAAGTGATGGTGGAAAAACTGTCCAGAAACATTATGGGCTAAATAAAGCTCACAACACCCCACCTACAGATGAAACAAAGTTTTTGGTGGGAATAGATTATAAAATAAGAGGGGCTCATAAAAAGTTAAGGGCATGAAGACCAACATAGAATCCATTCTCAAAATTGCTTACAGTCAAGTTGAAGAGACAGCATTGAAATAATTAGGAACATAGAAATTTTTAACAGATTGAATAGAAAATATACATAAGAGGAAATGGTCTCAAATTTAAGAGTCAAGGTTTTAAATTATAAATCAGATAATCTAAAGATGAATATGAATTAGAACCATTATTAAATATCTTAGAAAGGAGGTTGAGAATGGAATAGGTGCCATAGAACAGAAGTAAGTCAAACATTCTCCTGTTTTTCAAAATAGGGAAGAAAATACAGTTGGCAAATCATAGATCAATGCACTTGACTGATTTCCAATTAAACTCTAGAATATATTATTTCAAGTATAGTTGGTAGAGCTATGTGTTCATCAAAAATTCTAAAAGCCAAAATGGAAATTTGTAATAAATGGCACTGAATTGTTCATACCTTTTGACCCAATAGTCCCTGTAGTAAGCACATATTCTATATTCCCCAAAAATGTAAAAGGCAAAATAAAAAGAAAGAACACATATGTATCAAAATATTCTTAGTAACACTTTTGATGGAAGCAAATTTAGAAACAAAATGAGCATCCATAAGTTGAGGAATGGCTGAACAAATCATAGTTTATAAATTTAAGGGAGTATTATTATGCAAAAAGTAATGGAAAGAGTGATGAATTTGGAGGCAGAGATCTCAAGTTCAACTCTTAGTTTTACTACAATTTTATAAACTTGAGCAAGTCTTTATTTCTTTGAGCCTCAAATTTTCTTGTCTTTGAAAAAACAGGATTAGATTAGAATACCTCTAAAGTCTTTTTGAGAGACAAATCTATTATATACTACCCATTTCTTTGAAATGATACATGCAATAATACAGAGAAACATGGGGATACTTACTTGTAAGAAGGTATGTAGAGTAAAATTAGCAGAAGCATGAAAACAATATTCAAAATTATTAATGTAAGCAACAAGAAAAAATAACCCCAATCTGATTAACCCTAAGGACCACTTTTGTTTTCAAAAAGCTAAGGATAAGCAGCATTGTTCCTTGCTCTTAACAGAGAAATGGCGTAATATAGATGTAGAATTTAGTATATATGGTTAGTTTCAAATATTGAACTAATTTGTTTTGATTAAATGTTCTTTCTTTGTGGCATAGAGTTTTGACTATTTAAACATGACAAAATGTACATGAAATTATAAAAAAGATGACTCACACATTTAATCAATAGAAGGTATGATGAAAAATGTAGTAAGAGAACATCTAGAAAATGAAAATGATCACAAATATCCCTAATGGCTTCATCAAAAGCAGGCCAGATTTAGTTTTGGCAGAGATAAGAATGTGCATTGGGGAAAGTGTTAGTTCTACTTTGAAAAAAGCAATAAAACAATTATCCATTTTATTTGATTAAGTAATTCTATTATTAGAAATTTTAAATGGTTAGATAGATAAATAGATGATCAAAGACAATAAGAAAATATTGATTTATACCAAAATAATCATAGTCATCTTTGATTCTTTTGCAAAGAATAAGAAATAAAATTCAACTGGAAATGACTGAAAATACTGTGGATAGATAGAATGGCATGTTATTATGTAGCAAGAGAAGATGAATAAATGGAATTTAGAAAAATATGGGAATATTTATATGAGGAACACAGAGGGGATAATGTACATAATGACTACAACAACATAAAGTAAAAGATCAGCAGCATTTAGCATAGTTCCTGCCACATAATAGGTATTTAATAAACTATTTATTAAATATCTAGCTTGAAAATGAAAAAAAAATTAAATTGAGTGAGACCAACAGATAAGGAAACATATCTCCCCCATCACAGAAAGAGAGGGATGATATGGACACATGATACATAAATTATCATATATGGACAGTTCACTTGACACATTTGTTAGGATGTTTTTCTTGGTCACAAGAGAGGGTTTAATCTGCTGGAAGATGGTGTACTTCAGGTGAAATGATGGAGAAGTAAATGCAAAAATACCATTAAAAATAACAAAACAACATAATGGGAGAGAAGTGATTATTTTGCAGTTTGTTTGAAAAAAATATCTGGTTGTTTTAATGGATTGCAAACTCAATATGAATCAGTAATACAATATGACTCTCAAAATAGGTTAATGGGATCTTGACTGCATTGACAGGAATACTGTCTGGGAATGGGGAAATAATTACTCTCTGATATTCTGCCTCAGGCAGGCCATATAAGGAGTATAGAATTCAGTCCCAGAAGCCATTTTAGGGATTTTTAAAATAGCATTGATAATCTGTGAAGTATACAAATGAAGGTATTTTACAAGGTGAATGACCTTGAGATCATGCCAGATTAGGATAAATTGAAGGAACTAAGACTATTTAACCTGGAAAAAAGAAGACTCAGCGGGAACACATTAACTTTGTTCACATATTTGAAGGGATGTCACATACAACACCAATTAGGCATGCTCTGCTTGGCCTCAAAGGGCAGAAGCAGCTCCTCAGAGGCAATTTTTGGCTTAATTTTAACAAAAGCATTCTGATAGTAAGAAATGTCCAAAAGTGAAATGTTCTACCTGGAAATATAATCGGTTTCCTCACTAGAAGTCATCACACAGAAGCCAGATGCTTATTTGTCAGGTATGTTGTAGAGGGACTTTTTGATATATGGAAGAAATGAGACCTCAGAAGCCCTTTTACACTCTAAAATTCTTTGATTCTGTCTTTTTGTAGAAGCAAATACATCAGAAATCTTCTGAAAAGAACTGTTCTGTAGTTTTCAAGTGTGGAAGAAATACTCAATATGTTTGCTACTTAGGAAAACACACTTCAATGCTAAAAAAGAACTCATTTCCTTAGGTCATGCATCATTTGAAAATTATCTTTGAAAATAATGTCAAATCTGTATTCATTACCATAGTAACTCATTTTTAGGAAGGAGAAAAGTCAACAACATTTGAGATTTCAGAATTTGGAAGGAGTTATTCTATTTCTTGATACTTTTCATAATGCTTTGTTTTACTGGAGTTTTAGAATTTGTTTGGAGATTTCTTGCACATGTTGCAACTGGAAATGTGATAGTCTAACAGTCACCTAAATCTCTCTACCTTACCCAAGCAAAACAAATCCAATCAAATGCAGTAAGGGGGATTATAATTAAGATGATTGCAAGAGGATTCCATTCTCTAAATTTATTATAAAAATGTATGCTAGTAAACAAAATATAATCTCTGATTGAGTAGTGAATTTATTATCTGAGGGTAGAGAACAAAGGCAGATGTGAATTTACAGGAAGCTAAAAAAATTTCAAATACAGACTATCAAAGTTGAAAGCACATCCAGAATACAAGAATCATTTAAGAGATTCTATGAGGATAAATAGCATTGTGATTAGTGACAGAAAAAAAAGGATAGAATTAAAGAGAATTCTAGATTTAATTTTGCTTTTTGGCTCTTTTTCTGTTTTTTGTTTTCCCAAAAATGACTGATAAAAATTCCTCCAGTTTGTACTGGTATTGTGTCCTAATGAAAAGAGTACTAGATTTGGAATTACCAAGACTAAAGTCTAATTTGGGTCTGCCAAAATAATATGCTGTGTGACCATAAGCAAATGGATCATATTCACTGAGCTTTACTTGCCTTATTGCTGTATCTTCTTCTCTTTCTGTAGTTTTTGACATAGAGAACCAGGGAGAGAAGGAAGTGACCTTCTTATTGACCAGGCAGAAGAAAAGAATCCAAGGGCACAAAGGGACATTGACAGAAGAGAATAGTGTACGATGTTTTCTCTACCATTGCTTCATCTTTCCATTTCTAATTATGTGACATGCTTCTTGGCAAGGCAGGAAAGATTAGAAATTTCATAAAGGGCAATAGTGGCAAGAGGATGATTGACAAAGTCACATAACTAGTCAGCATCTGAGACTGAATTTGAACTCAGGTCTTACTAATTACTGGCCCAACATTCTATCTACTACATCATCTAGCTGTTCAATTATCCAATTTAATTTTGTTTAAAAATAATTAGAAGATATAATGTCTAGAGTTCAAATATTCAGAAGCATGCTTTAAGGGCCTGGTATTTATTCAGGAATTCAATTTAGCATTATTTATCTGAAACAAGATGAAATATTTAATATATGGAAAACTGAGAAATGTTCTACTTTTTAGATAAAATTTGATGAGAATGCTGCTCTTCCCTTCAAATTAATATAATCACATTTGTTAAGAACAGATGAATTAATAAATAAGCAGAGAATAACAGATGATCCTCCTAAAGAAATAGAATGAATATTGACACAGAATATATACATATAGTTCTATAAACAAATAGAACAGTTGAAAATGCAATGATTTGCAAGGTTTTGCCATAAGACTTCAACTGCTCTTTTACAGCAATGGAGCATCAAGATTTTGCAGTAGGTGGCATTAAAAAAATTATTTTGAAGATTTGTGTTGACACTCCCTGCAGATGGACGACATTCACTGTAGCCAAGTGTGAATTTGCTTAAGAAGCTTAATGGTGCAGAAGGAAAACAGCTATTTTTCCCTTTCCTGGGCTTACCATGTCCACATTAGTAACCAAGGATAGAAAAGCAGAAGCTGATGAATTTTAATCTTCAAGAAATTTAACATTTGCCAATTATGCATATTGGTATTAATGTTGTTTATCTAGATTCTGAAATGCACAAAATTTACAAGTTTCTAAGCAAAGTTTTCCAATAGTTTCTAGTATTGTGACTTCATTAGTTCAAAATTTGTGATTTTTAGGAAGCTTTTTCATTATTATTACTGTTAAAATAATCATTGTCATGATTATATATTTATTAACTATAGTGATTGCCGCAATTATACAAGTAATGATTATAATTATCATATAGTATATGGTAATACACTATAAAATAATTAGTGATGGTGATCATATTATGCCACAGCTATAATTTCTGGGGAGCTCTCAGTGAGAAACTTATTCCATCATTGCAAAACTGAACTTTCTCCACAGATTAGAATCTTTCAGTAACTTAACTAGGTTGAGAGGATCAATATTTGCCCATTGGGGATTAATTCCCTAGCTACTATGCATAACTACATCTCTTAGCCCCATTATAAGTTGGAAGAGAAGTGTGTGTGATGGATTTCTTTTTTCAAATTTGATTTTTTTAGCTTTTAATTTTCAAAATATATGCATACTTTTCAACCCTTACAAAACCTTGTGTTCCAAAATTTTTTCTCCCTTCCCCCCACTTTTGACAGAAAGTAATCTAATATATATTAAACATGTGCAATTCTTCTAAATATATTTTTACAATTATTATGCTAAAAAAGAAAAATCAGACCAGAAAGGAAAAAATATAGGAAGGAAAACAAAAAGCAAGCAAACAACAACCACAAAAAAGGCAAAAATGCTGTGTTGTGATCCACAGTCAGTCCACACAGTTCTCTCTCTGGATGCAGATGACTGTCTCCATGTGACAGATTTCTAAGCAAATTAAAAATATATCTAACCAACTGAGATGGTTAGATTTCATTTGGGGTGAGGCTTCCTTGAAGATGGCATTGAGGTCCATTATAATTCTGCATTCTATGATATAAAGATGCTACAAATTTTTACAGGATGCATGAAGAGAATTAAGGTCAGAGCCTTCCAATATAAGATCACTTATGTAAGATCACAGGATTTAGAGCTGGAAGGTAATTTAGATATCTTCTAATCCAGTCACCTTGTTTTACAGAGGAAGAAACTGAGGCACACAGAGAACTGGCTAGTTCAATGCTCTTAAGAAAATAGGTAGAAAATTTGAGATCTGAATCCCAAAGGTTTTCTATTGATTTTATTGGTTTTTTGTCATTATTATTGTTGCTGTAGTTATTGTTTGATCTAAGCCTGTGCTTTCATCTATGTAGGTGATGCCAAGTGTGGAAAATATCAACATATGAATGTAAATTAACAATATGTCTTTAATTTAGAGTCTCAAGGACTTTACTGCAAGCCGTGGGCACATGATTAGAATGCACCATGAGAAGTTGGACCCAAGACTTCCTAACTTAGATGCTGGCTCTATATCTACTTTCCCATGTGGATTCCCAGTTAAAAAAAATTAAACGCTAAAATAATATTTATATTTCTATCTATGTATATATGTATATGGCATATGTATATACCATGTATATATAATATATAACAGGCACAGATATAAATATAGTATATAATAGCTAGTGCCAAAAATAGAAGTGGGAAAGTTAGACAGCTATGCTAGGTATGGAAAGTGTCCACAATTAATGTAAATCAACAATCTGTCTTTAACTTGGTCTTAAAGAATTTATTCCATGTCCATGATCACATAATTAGGATGTTGGAAGCAGAATTTGGAGCTAGTCTTGATTTGGATAATGGCTCTACAAACCATGGAAGAGAACAAGGAAGCAATGAATGGACAGTGGAATATAGTACACTTTTTTTTTTATCTTACCTTTTATAAATGTACTTTTTAATGGAAAAAAAATTCTGCTCTCCATGACAAGTATATATTTATTTTGTGATTAGTTGTGAAATCACATGTGCTAGAATAAATGATCAAATCACCAATGGACAATAACAAATGGCAGCCATAATTTGTAAGTCTTTTCTATAGTTTTTGAATGCTTTGTTGCAGCTCCGATGGTAGTATTAAAAATTTGTACCAGCATTTCTTTTTTTTTTCATTTTATTAAGGCTTTTTATTTGCAAAACATATACATGGGAAATTTTTCAACATTGACCCTTGCAATGTACCAACATTTCTTAGACTGGTGTTTGATATGCTAATACAAAGCATTATTAGGTGAGAGTAGCATAGGCTGTTTGTAGGTACTCTATTATTGAAAGTAATAACTGCAATTTTCAAAAAAAGCATATGATTTAAATTTCTCATAAATTCAAAGAAAATAGTAACTTACAAACTTGAATTAATACATTTAGCCCCAAAGGGGAACTGTTTCAATCAATCAAAATAAGGAAGACATTTGAACTAACTTTGAACAGATAATTTTTTCATCCCCATTATCTTTTCTGGTCATGCTATTGTAGACAAATTTAACATATTCTCTCCTTTTCATTTAACCTATGAATAAAATATATTTCCTTTGGATTATACACAAAGTAAAACCAAGAGCTACTTACAATCTCTTTCTTTAAATTCTATTTTATGGTACTATTTAAATGGTATATTTTTCAATATCACAAATTTTTAAAATATGCATATTACAGTACTAGGCAGATCATTTCATTCTAACAATTTTTCAAAGATTAAATCACAACTGCCCATTCCCCAGGGTGAGATTTGTAACTTTTTGGCACTGAGGCACTGCAAATTAATCTCAGCTCAAAGGGAGATGTAGCCTGTATCACAGCAAAGACTCCTAAAAATTCTAGAATTAAGGCCAGAATTCCTATCATATCATTATTTGATTGTTTATTTTACATGATACTAGAACAAGCTGTATTTTTTATTGACTAATGTATATTACTTCTAAAATCCTAAAATATATCCAAATAGGAAGCGTAATGGTTTCATAAGATCTTAAACCATTCAAATTGCAAGAGACATTAGCAGTTATCTAATTTAGAACTTTGATTTTACAATAGAGAAAACTAAGGTTTCCTTCTAAGAGACTATAAAAGGTACACACCTAGTTAATGAAGAGTTAGGATTAGAATCTATGTCTCCTTATTCTTATTCTGTTTCTCAACAATAAAAAGTGGTTAATTTTGAAATGAGCTAAACAAATATCAAATTAGAAACCTCTAGAAGACTAATTCCCTATTAATAATTAGGACATTGACTACAATGACCGAGTTTTCGGAATCTTATGTATAATTTAAATCATTATTTTACATCTTTTTTATTTTTTTACTTTTTTATATTCAATGCTCTGAATAAAACTTCAGTCAGTTGGTGGCGGAATACAAAGAGTACAGAAAGTTATCTCTAAGCCCAAAATACCTCCTCACTCACCAACTTGAGGATGTTTGAACTTCCTTTAACAGGAAGTAAAGACTTTCATTTCAGAGTTATAGTCAAAGAAAATCCTTCTCAATTAAATTCAGTATAATTTTACAAAGACTAATTCACTCTAAAGTGTAAATGAACAATAGCAGATCCTTTTCTGACAGCATATTTTAAAAAGCAACATGGTACCAATGTCTATAATGAAGAAGAAATCTAATCTCTGGAGGGTAAAGGGGAAAAAAAACTATTTAAAAAGGTAAGAAAATTTTGTCTAAGATGGCGCTATACAAACCCCCCAAAAATATTGGTTTGGCCACTTCCATGTTCCAGAAATAGACAAAACAACCTGTATAGTTTGGGGTAAAGAGTGACTTCCTTTCTTAATTTACCATAACAGTCTTTTTACATTAAAGGTGACCTAGGAAAATGGTAAGACAAATTATGATTCAGTTGACAAGGAATTAGGCTAAGATTTGGAAATAAATACTAATTTGTCTTTCCAAACATTAATGTCTTGCACAAATTACAGTATGACTTGCTTTTCCTATTGAGAGTTGGGAGATAAGACTCTCCTTCACACAAGAGGTGCACTTATGAGGTGAAGCAATCAAATTTTCTAAGTAATTAATATTCCTATAAACCTGGATGCAGCTGCAATACATGTTATTTAAATCCAAAAAATAGAAGTTTTCTCCTCAAGAGATTTTAAAGATAGACAGTATTTCAGTACTAGAAAAATCCTTTTATTCTAAAAAAAAAAGAAAAAGAAAAGCCCTTGAAGGCTTACATCACAACTGTCCATTCTCCATTTTGGATGTCTAGTTCTTTATTCTTCGGGTAATGCAAATTAATCAAATCTCAATGAGAGATGTATTATAGTAAAGACCTTGTTTCAGATCCCACTATAGTTCTGAAAATAACTCAATTTTCTTCTTCCTTCACACTCACATAATTTATTTTTTGCACTGCATCCTCTGTAGACTGCCTTCCATACTGCATGCCTTATTTTACAGAGCTGAAATTATAAAGGCCACAAAATGGAGAATGTTAGTGTTAATACTGTATGTGTGCAGGGATGGGTAGGATAGACTAGAGTGGGTTAGAGAAGATGTTTACTTGCTTTTACACTACTATTTTGGCTTCTGTTATGCTTTACCTAACTGAGAGTTCAAGGGAAATAAAAGGCAAAAGAGACTTCAGAGATCATGTAAATCCATTTGCTCAAAGGGTATACCACAAGTATTACTATATGCATCATAAAATATTGAATTTTGTGTCGTAGATGGAAGAAAATTTATAAATAATTTTGTTTAATAAAAGCTTTATTTGTAGTGAACATAAAACTGTCCTCAAGTCAGTGAGACCTGAGTTTAAATTCTGCCCAGGGCTGTGTGATCCTGAGAATGGTCATATTAACCTCTCAATGCTCTGTACAGGTCACTAAGACTGTAAGTTTCACAGTGACCTATACTGCAAGAAGGAATTTTCTCACCCAAGAGTTTCCCTATTATACTGAAACTGGCCTTCTGTAAAGACTTAGATTGGCTGCCTTGTCAGAATGCCTAGATTTGTAATTATTTCAGGATTTGTATTTCTTCCCAGTTCAGGAAGAGAGCAAGCTTTGGTGGGATTGAAACTGAAAAGTAGAATTTTCTGGTGTAATAGCAGTTTTAAAAGTTTCCTTAGCATGGGACATGGAAGAGAAATGAGAATGAAAAGAGGGGAAAAGAAAGAGAAAGGAGGAGGGGAGAGAAAAAGAGTAGTAGCAGCAAGGACAGCAGCAGAATCAAAAGATGAGGAAAGAAAGTATATACTCTAGAAAAGTAACAATAAGTCTTGCAGCTGCTAAAGTCATTTCCTTTCCCTGTCTGGAAGTATGGTTTATTAAGAGAATGCAGAAGAAAATTACTGAATTCTAGCTCTTCATATAAACTGCTTAAACGATAGTCACTCTACACCTTCCTGTTCCTTCCTTTTGTTTTATTGCTTTATGTACAGAGTAGGAGGGGTCAACAGTAAGATATTTTAAATTTTTTTATACTAGTTATTTACATTTTACATTTTCTCCAGGTTGAATATCTATAATGTTTTCAACTGAGCCTTCTTATGGAATGTTTTCTTCTCTTTTTAGGAGGTTGGTCTCATTGCTTAGCATGGAACTTATTATCCTTATCAATTAATTGGATAAGCATGATGATGCTGTATAGAGGACAGTATGGAAGAAAAGAAAGAGGATGATGAATATGAATACTCTCTCCAGATTTCTTTTCAGAGAAAGAAACCTCTGAGATCAAAAAAGTTGTAAATTATTTTCATCCTTACTGGCAACAACAGGATGAGCAATCCATCTTAAAAAGTCTCTACTCTCTTAGAAATTACTAATTATAAAGAAATGAAATTTCTAACATGATGAAACAATCTGATTTTTATCAACTCCTGTGTTCCTAGGCTTGCACAATTTCATAATTTCACAATTTCCTTATCTGTATACTCTACTGTTGTTGTTCAGTTGTGTATGATTCTTTGTGATCCCATTTGGGGTTTTCTTGGCAGAAATACTGAAATGGTTTACCATTTCCTTCTCCAGCTCATTTTACAGATGAGGAAACTGAGACAAATACGGTTAAGTGACTTGCCTAGGATCACATAGCTAGGAACTGTTTGAGTCCATATTTGAACTCAGGAAGAGGAGTCTTTCTGACTCTAGGCCCAGCACTATAAATATCTACATGTGTATGTAACCTAAGAAGCTATTTAAAAAAATCTGTACCCTAACAAAACTGAAGCTGCTGCCAGCCCCAGCAATCTGCATTATCCTGTTAATAAATATTTTTCTTTCAGTTTGGCTTCTCAAGTTATTTGACCTGTAGTAAGCAGAACTAGGTGGTGGGTAAGGGAGAAAGAAAATAGAAATTGCATTTATTTTGTGATTATCTGATTGCCAGCTCTCCATTTCCATTTGAAGGTCCAATAGCCACCTGGAACTATATATATTCCAAACAGTGCTTATCATCTCCTTCCTTAAACATTCTCCTCTGAACAACTTTATTTCTACTAAGGTCACTATTATTAAGTGACCTTAATTTTAATTATTATATTAAATTTATTATTATTATTACGGTCACCCCGGATTGTAACTGAAGTATCCTTTGACATTTCACACATATCCCCTTCCTATATACAATCAATTACTAAGGCCTAATGATTTTGACTCCCCAATAACTTTTATATCTGCCCTTTATTTGCAACTCTCAGATTCACCTCTTTTCTTTAGGCACTCATTAATTCTGCCCTAGATTAATTGTCCTGACAACTTTTTCCCTTCTATGTAAGTGTCAAAATATTCTTCATAAAGCACAAGCCTTAGAATACTCAGTTTTCAATCCCAAATCACCTCCAGCCTAGTTTAATAATCAGCAAAGAAGTTTAGACTAGTTAACATCCCAGGTCTCTGCCTGACCATATCATTTCTCTGTTCAAAAAATCTTCACTCTTCTCTTTTGACTAGAATAAATATTTATTTCTCACCTTGGCAGTAGGTACTCCCCCATCTCCCTAATCATAATTGTAACCTACCTCCCTTTCCTTGTGCTTTCACAAGCAATTCCAGATATCTAAAATATTTCATCTTTGTTACTCATTGCATAGAGGCCAAAGAAAACAAGAACTAATTAAAAATGATGTGTGTATTTGGGAAGTAACTTTGAGAAGGCAGTTCTACTAGAATGGTGGAAACCATATCACAGGGAGAAGTCATATTCTTAAGGAAGGATTAGATGGTGAAGTCAAGACTATAAGGCAGTGAAAAAAAAAGTTTAAATAAACATAACTGCAACTTCATAGAATAACACAATTAAAGAGTCATGAAACTTGAGTATTAGAAGAGAACTCAGTGGACATATAATCTAACCTGTTCACAAAAGGAATCCACACTAGACAAAAACAAAAAACAAAAAAACTCAGTAAGTGGTCAACTAGCCTCTGCTTGAAGACTTTCAATGAGCAAGAACTCACCACCTATGCCCATTCCTCTTTTGGATAATTCCAATTGTTGTGTTTTGTTTTGTTTTGATTTATTTCCCCTGATTATAAGTCTAAAATAGATGGGGAATGATGGCAATGGTTAATCTGGAGAAAGTGGGGAGAAATACAAAATCCAAAGTAACTTAGTTATGCCTCTCATGGTTAATTAAAACTGATTTTGTGACAGATTGTTGGGGGATGCTTGTTACATTGCTGAAAATTGATTTCTATGAATTATAAATGATGTAAAAGTAATCACAAATTCAGCAAGAACATTTGTGTCACCTTGCAAAGAATAATGACCTTGAATTATAATACCCAGATGTTAATGTTTTTATGTAAATATGAATTATAAAGGTAAAAGAAGAGGATAGTAGTGTAATAATGTTTCTTAAAACCTAACCAATTGTGCATATCATGTGGGTTGGGATTGAGAAGAAACAATTAAGAAGGGGAGTTTTGGACAATTAAGAAACTGGGACTTTTTGTGTGGGGAGTGTGCTGTGACAGGATTTGGTAGGAACGCTGATTCCCACCAATTTGGCTCTTTGACGTAATACCACCAGGACTATTGGGTGATAACACTGACTGAATTAATGTCCTAGTGAATATGATAAAAATTATTCCTTAAAAAAGAAGCTTTTTCAAGTGATATTTACTGGAAAACATAACAAAAAAAATCAGAGTAAACATTTATTCCAAAATATGGTGTAATGCTTGGAGAAACTGAGGCAGTATAGAGATTAGAGATTATTAGGAGTTAATTGATAGTAGTGGAGGGTTTGGACTGGCAGCCATATTAACTAGTGTCTGGATAGGACTCTTGTCTCAAAATATCCAGCCCCAGAGAATTTGGAATCCATAGTTATGGATCTGGACGGGACTCTTGTCTCAAAGCATTCAGCATCTGAGTTTGGGGTTCCAAGGACTCTTATAGGGCTCCAGAGCTCAGAAAAACAAAGGCAGAAAGAGGGGTAGAGCACTGGGGGATAGAAGTTCCAGGAAAGGTCCATAAATTCAGTTCTGAAGGTTGGGGGTATGGAGGAAGGATCATAAATTCTGTAAGAAGCTAGGAGACACTGAGCCTGAGACCAGAATGGTATGTCCAAACATGGGAGATAAGCCATCTGGACTTTTTATGACTCTTGAAAGTTAATAGCCAGAGCTCCTAGCCCTAATTATCTCAGTCCTAATGGCCAGGAAGATTGCCACTGAGGCAGAATAATTCAGGGAAATTGAAGCAGAACAATTCAGGGAAATTAAGGCAGAACAATTAAGGGAAACGGAGACAGGGGAACTGTGGCACAACATTAGGAAGACATTTTTCCCTTTATGGCCTCAAACCCTGGGAAGAATAGCCTAGAACTTACTGTAGTTTATATGAAGCAGTCATTCCACCAGGTTTATATCCAGATATTGCATAGTTGCTGGATGAATTGTCTTAGCCATCATTGGACTGGTTCTCTTAGCTCATTCCACAGGGATTTGACTCAAGCTTGGGTTGATCCTGACTGTCATTCCTTAAGGCTTGCTGCAAAACTTGACCTAGACTCTGTCCTTGGCACTCTTCACGACTCATTCTCCAAATTGTTGGAAGTTTACAAGGTCATAATCATTATTCATCTTCTTTCCTAAAGGCAGGAAAAAAACAGACTCAACTTAGTTGCAAGTCACAACAGAGCCATTTGCCCTTAACTGCATTCAGCAGCCCCAGTGGGGAGATAAAAGCCTGAGACTTCTTTCTTTCACAGAGTTTTAGTATTTGATTTTTTTTTTCTAATGAGACAATTAGGTAGTGTGGTGGGTAGAATTCTGAGTATAGAGTTAAGAAAAGCTGAGTTTAAATTCATACTCAAATACTTCATAATTGTCTGTGTGACTGAGCCAGCTACTCAACTACTTTAATCCTTAGTTTTCCCTCTAAAGTAAGGTTATTAATAGCACCTACTTCCTAAGGTTGTCACAGATCAAACAAGATAATAATTGTAAAGTGATCAGTACCCTCTGGTATAAGGACTGGCCCTTAAGAAAGAAATCTAGTCAGTAAACCCCAAGATATCTTGGGAAGTTTCAGAGGTGCAAAAGAGAAAAAAACAAGCTTTTAAATGCATCTATAGATAAGTGTATGGTATTCTATGTGGACAGAGGGAGAAAAGTACAGAAGGAGGGAGGGAGGAATAGAGGGAAGGAAGGAAGGAAAGAAGGAAGGAAGGAAAGAAGGAAGGAAGGAAAGATTTAAGAAAGGAAGGAAGGAAGGAAGGAAGGAAGCAAGGAAGGAAGGAAGGAAGCAAGGAAGGAAGGAAGGAAGGAAGGAAGGAAGGAAGGAAGGAAGGAAG
>JAJPUD010006659.1:0-30436 GCA_023553655.1 Myrmecobius fasciatus | reverse complement strand
AAGGAAGGAAGGAAGGAAGGAAGGAAGGAAGGAAGGAAGGAAGGAAGGAAGGAAGGAAGGAAGGAAGGAAGGAAAGATTTAAGAAAGGAAGGAAGGAAGGAAGGAAGGAAGGAAGCAAGGAAGGAAGGAAGGGAGAGAGGGAGGGATCGAAGGAGGGAGAAAGGGAAAGTAGGAAGGAGTTTTCCAACAGAGGGAAAGGGAGAGAGAGAGATCCCAAAGGCAGAGGATGTTAAAGAGATATAAATTTCAAAGTTTATTTCATTCTGAAGACTGATACATTTCTGAAGTTTATGGAGGTATGGAAGCATTCATTATACTTCAGTACTGGATGATGACAAAATTGGAATTATATTTTTACCACTTAACAACAAAGGCTTCCTATTGCTCTATATCAATAGTCTCAGGTGCAAGTCACACAACTATAAATTGAACACCATTAAAAGGCAATCCAAAAATACAATACCATCCCTAAACTGAGATTACATGAACTAAGAGATGAAATTGAAGAGTTACTAAAAATCTGAAAAAAAATTAAATAACCAGAGAACATTAAAAATCTTTATTTAAAGCAAACTCCAAAAATTTCCTCTTATAATGAAATAGATGACAAAAACAATAAAAATGTCTCACAGAATTTGAAAAGGAGCTAGGAAATATTAAGAATGGTATTTTGAAAAACCCTTTGTAATTTTGACAACATATTATGCCAAAACAGAGAAAGTCATAAATTTTAAAAGCTCAATTTTTTTCAACCATCATGAATGAAAAAACATTCTCCCAAAATAAGTGACAGATAATATGAAAACATTTCAATACCTGCATATAATAAATATATGTGCCAAGTGTACACGTTTGGGATACAAATACAAGCAAGCCTGACAGTGATTGACCTCAAATAGCTTACATTCTAGTGGAAGAAGACAAGATGTAAACATGTAAAGAAGAGCTGGAAAATGGAAAATGGGGAAGAAACAGTATGATATAGAGATGCCCAGGTGGCAAAAAAGTGGCATCATTTTGCTGGTTCTTGGAAAGATTAGACAAAAATTTATTTTGGAAGGTGCTAACCCCAGTCATGTAATCTAGTTTTCAATCAGGAAAAAGATAAAATGAGGATAAAAGCTAGTTCCTAGCAAGATTAGGCCAAACCTAGTATTCTAGTAGTTAACTGTGGGAACAGATGGCACCTGGTTAGAAATATACAATAAGAGTAAGGACTTGATGATGTCAATGAAAGCTGCTTATTTGAAATGACCACAGTAGATTTCATATTATACCAAAGGTTGCACTTAAAACACATTTCATTTTACTGAAAATACCTTCATCTAAGAGGTTCTTTTTGCTGTAATACCAGAACACAACTTATATAACACTTATGTTCACTAAAGAAAAAGACCAAAAGATTTCCACTTGACTTCAAAAATCAACTGAGTCAATGGATACAGACAGTACTTAATAAATACCTCAGTGTCCTTCAGGGAAGATATATTGAACAGAAACTGTCCTGAAAAAAAGTTATAATTATGTCTGCCTAAGCACTTAATGGAATATTGAAATCAAAGAAGCAATTAAAACTATGAAATTCCATAATTATCATACATTTTCAGAGCACTAAAATGGACAATAATAAATATGAAAAGTATTCTAACAAATCTTACATAAAAAACTCAGGGTCCATCCTGAAGCAGCTATATTAAAACGAACATTCCCTACCATATCCTATTCCTGTCTACAACAACAATAACAACAACAACAACAAAAGGAACAATAGAATTCATTATGTCAAAGCACATGGTAGGTTAAGAAAATTGCGAATGCTTTGAGGGAAACAGCATCACTTACATGAAAAATAATAAAGGCTAACAATGATGGATTTGTCAAATGTAACCAAATGTGCTTTTCCTCAAGGAAGAACCTTTGAAGCAACTGAGATCCAAGATTGTACTCAGTAGGTCTTCCACAGGGGACATCCACTTGAACTTAGACAGCAATACTTTAAAAACAAATAGCAAACAAATTAGTCATACAGATTTGTCTTTAGAAGTTATGTCAACAAGGATGATGTTATTGCCAAGGGAAATTTCAGATAGATAATTTCTAGGATGCCTTATTGATCAACACAGATTATAAAAGGAAATAGTAACTATATAATACAATCCTGTAGGTTGGGGGGAAAAAAGTTATCACTTGCTAACAAGATCCATTGTACTGAATTATACATCAGAAGCTTTCTTTCATAAACTAACATGATAAATCTGAAGTTACAGCTGAGAATTCAACCAATAAACTGTACTAAAAGTGCATTTTCAAACACAAAATTCATTCACAATCATTAGGACATAACATTGATCCATGAAAATCTAGACATTTTTAGACCATATGGCTATACTATCCTAATTTTGTAGAATGAAAATCTCCAGCTAATGAATAAGAACTCCTTTTCTTCCCCCCAATCTCTGTCATCTTTCCTTTTGGTTCTGTTGCTCCAATTCCTCTTTCACTCTAAATATTCAATGATGGTCCCATTTACTTTTAATTTCATCTTCTTTATATACAATTGCTAAGCTAGTATGAAAGGATTCCTTATGTGAAAATTTTAGTAAGAGACAAAATCCAGAGGACAGAAAACACAGAAACCAGAATAAAGATTTGTCAAGATTGATAAACTTGGAACCATAGAACTGGTGATTCTTCCAATTCCTACCTACATGACATTGGGCAATTAGATTAATCTCATTGTACATCAATTTCTTCATCTGTAAAACAATGTGATCACCCTAAACCTCCACCTATACATCTATTGATCATAAGTGCTACTATCAAAAATGGAAAGCATCTTAGAGCTCTCTAATCCAAACCTTCATTTTATAAGGGAGGCCCAGAAAGGTTTAATAACATCATAATTCATGCAGCTACTTTCTATCATATTTTTGAATATGAACCAAGATCTACTAACTCTTGAACTAAATGTTTTTAAGCAGGGAGTCAAGGAACAAATGGAATTATTTTGACAAATTCTTAGTCACCTTAGGAATAGGAGTGGAGCATGGGAAGAAATAGGATATATTAATATAAGAATGATAGTCCCATCCTTGTGATTTACAAGATTTTCTCAGGACAGAACTGTGAGATAGAAAGTATAGGTATTTTCATATCACAAGCATGACTTCCCATATGCTGATGGATCAATTTAATCCTGAGGCCCAATGAAGTTATATAATTTGTACAAGATTGACACACACATAAGTGTATACGACCCTTCATTCTAAGGTGTGGTACCCTTTTACCCACATAATATAATTTTTTCATAGTGGTTTAATAACTAGCGTTCATATAAGATTATAAGGATTAAAGCATTCTTTACATATGTTATCTTAATAGATCCTTATTACAACCATGGAATATGTGTTACATTCCATTTAGCAATGAAATTTGCCCACTTTGAATATATGAAAATGCCATTTTACAGAGGTGGAAATTGAAGGCGAGAAAGGTTAAATGCCTTCCATAGAGCCAAGCAATTGGTAAGTGTCTGAGGCAGAATTCAAATTCAAATTCAAGTCTTCCTAACCCCAGATATAGCACTCTACTGCATTACACAGATGCCAAGTTTCTTTTCCATTAGTCAGACTACTTACTCTTCACTCCCTGACCTTACCTTGTGCAGTGATAAGAAATGATTGAATTATAGTGTTACAGATGAAGGGATTAAGAGAAAGGCATTAAGAATTAAAGTGATTTGTCCAAGGTCACACATTTGGATTCAAGTTCAGGTCCAGTCTCAAAGTGCATCATAGTATTTGACTATATTAATGTAACTCTTACCTTTGCTCAAAATATTCATCTTGCTTATAATACCTCCTTCTCTTCTCTACAGTTATCTAAATTCTACATATTTTTCAAGGTCAAAATCCAGTCTCCTCCATTGTGTCTTTCCAGACAAGCAATCTCAATGTCATTCTCAAAACCTCACTTACTTACATCACATATTCAATCAATTGACAAAACGTTTAATTTCTGCCCTCCACAACATCACACATTCCTTTTCACTCTTCTCTCCAGCTTTACAAGACTTCACATCTCAATTCTGACCTCATAGACCTTAGGAAGACTCAGTATTGATTCAAATAATGGTATAGTCCTCCATCATGTCTCAGACTCTTAGAAGTAAATGTGCTTGATTTAGAACTCTCCCCTAGGGATAATCAATTCCCTTGCATGTTCATGGCTAATAGGAAGCTACAAACACAAAATAAGTGGTTTTTAGAAGACAAAAACTAGAGAAGGGTTTCAAACCTCTTTCCTCTCACTCTCTTTGACAATCTCACTTATGATCTCATTATTCCAATAAAACTTTTCTCTCCAAAATTACCAGAGATCTTTTTACCCTCCTTGCCTCTTCTCACTCTCTCTCTCTCTGTCTCTTTCTTTCTCCCTCTCCCTTTCTCTCCTTTCCTCTCTCTGTCTGTCTCTATCTGTGTGTATCTTTCCTTCTCTCTCTTTGTCTCTGTCTCTGTCTCTCTCTGTCTCTCTGTCTCTGTCTCTCTCTCTCTATCTTTATCCCTCCCATTTATTTATTCTTTTCAGTTTTAAATTCTCTCTCCCTCTTTCCCCTTACCTTTGAGAAAGCAAAAAAAATATGATGCCCATTGTACATATGAACTCATGCAAAATATCTCCATGTTAGTCATACTGTAAAAAAAAAGCAAGAAAAATAAGTAAAAATTATATGTATATCCATTTGAGAATCAGAAGAGATAGTAACTAAATCCTTGGAAGTCAATGCCATCAGCAAGTGAAGTATTATGTAAGGATAAGAGAAGTGGGTCCAGAACAGAGATCTGAGGAACACTTTTTGTTAGAAGGCATGATCTAGATGAAGATCTGGCATAAGTGATTGAGAAGTCCTCTGATAGGTAAGAGTGTGGGTATATACTCGAATCTCTTCATTAGTTCTCACTCTGGTGGTGGATAGTAAAGGATTCACCTATGAATCTTTTGAATTTGTCATGGATCATTATATTAATCAGAGAAAATAAGTCTTTCACAGTTGATCATCATTACAATTATGGCCATTATGGTAGAAAGTATTATACTTCTGTTCATTTCACTTTGCATCAACCCATATAAGTCTTTCTATGTTTTCCTGAAATCATTGCAGTCATTTTTACACAATCATATAACAGTGATTTTTATTCAGTCCTCATTCTCCTTGACCTCTCTTAATTTTTGAGGTTAGAGATCACTCTGTGCTCTTTGATACCCTCCGTTTCTGGGTTTTCAGCACACCACTCTGTCCTAGTTCTCTTACTTACCACACCACGCCTTCTCAATCACCTATGCTAGACCCTCATCCAGATCATGACCTCCAAATAAGTGTCCCTCAGAATTCTGTTCTGAGCCCTCTTTTCTTCTCCCTATTTCACTTGTTGGTATCACTAGTTTCCAAGTATTTAATTATCATCTCTGCTAATAATTCTCAAAATTTCCCATGCTGCCTTAACCTGTTAACTTCCAATCTCACATCACTAGCTACCTTTCAGATGTCTCAAACTAGACATTCAATAGAAAGCTTAACTTCTACATTTCCATAACCAAATACATTATCTTTTCCTCCAAAGTCTGCCTCTTCCCTATTATTAACAGTAATACCTCCATCCTACCAGTCCTCCAAGCTCACAACATGTCATCCCCAATATTCTCTCTTCTTACTATTCAATATGTTGCCAAGGCCTATTGATTTCAACTTTGTAATATCTTTCCAAAATTCTACATTCTCTCCTCTAATACTTCTAACAACCTGGAGCAAGCCTTCATTACCCCACACCTGAATTATTGAAATAGTCCTCCTGTTGGGACTGCTTGCACCAAGTTTCTCCGTATTCCAGTCCACCCTACATCCAGCCAACAAAATGATTTTTCCTAAAGCTCAGATCCAATTATCTCTCTATATGTCTCTCTGTTTATGTCTGTCTGTCTCTGTCTCTGTCTCTCTCACAGACAGAAGCATGTGCCTACACACATACACTCACATGCACACTTCAATAAATTCCAAGATCAAATATCAAATACAAAATTCGCTGCTTAGCTTTCAAAGCCCATTGTAACTTAGCCTCCTCCTATGTTCCCATTCTCACATTTTACTCCCTGCCATGTATTCTTAGTCTATTAATACAAGCTCTTGATATTCCATGAATAAGATATTTCATTTCTCAGCTCTGGGTATTTTCCTTGGTTGTGTCCCCCATGCCTAAAATGTTTCCATCTTCATCTTATGTCTTCCCAAGTTCCTATAAGTCTGAACCAAAATTCTAGCTCCTAAAGAAAGGCTTTCCCAACTTCCCTCAAGTCTTACTTTTATAAATCATTTCCCATTTATGCTTTATGTAGTTTATTTCTAGATATTTGATTAGCATTAAATTACTAATACCTTATGGTAAGAGACTCTCTTTTTGTATCCCTAGGGTGTTTAGCTCAGTGTCTGGCATATAGTAGATACTTAAATACTTAGCCATTGACATTAAATATAAAGACATTCAGGAGAAAACCATCTGTTGTCAAAGTGACTTCCTTTCTTGAGACATTGATGGGAAAGGTAGAGATAAAGAATTCTGGGAAATAGAGTTCAGGAAATGGTATGGTCAATATATTTTGAGTCTTCCTAAACCATACTTCCTCCCACCATAGTTCTAATTTTGTGTTTCTCTCCTGAAACTTCACAATTAGTCTATATTGCCAATCTCTATGTAACTACTAATCACAAAAAAGACAGAAACTGAGCTCATCATTATTAGTCCTCTCCATATTTTGTATCTAATGATTAATCATTAATCACAAAATACTCATTAAACATTTATTTTGGCTTTGTGGGAGAGGCAGTGTAATACATTTGCTATTATCCTGTGACCTATTGGACCAAAAGCCAAACCAGAAGTATGGGTTTCTTTTTTTCCATCTAGATAACTAAAAAACTGAGCCTGGGGAAATTTACCTAGTACTTGGTATAAAGAACTTAAGTAGGAAGTTTCAAGAATGCAGAAGCTAAGTAGACTGGTGAACATGAATGAGATAGCAAAAATCAGTTTGGATCCCTGGAAGGAATCCATTTATTCTCTGCTTTTTTTCTTATACTCCTGCTATGTGGGACCCAGGTCTTATATTTATGTTGCTTATATGCTGTTCACTAAATGGTCTTCTTGTCTGGAATGTCATATGTTCTCACTCATGAGTTTTAGAGTTTCTAAATTCTTAAAGAGTCACTTCAAGGATCATCTTCCAAAAGAAGGTTTCCCTGATCCCCTGTGGAGCATCTACATCGAATTAAAGTGGAAAGAGCTTGGAATCAGAAAGATTCATCTTCCTGAGTTCAAATCTGGCCTGAGATACTTAGAAGTATAATCCTAAATAAGTTGCTTACTCCTCTTTAATAAAGTTTTTTATCTGTAAAATAAGCTAGAGAGGGAAAGGGGAAAACTACTCCAGTATCATTGCCAATAAAACCCCAAAATGGGATTAGAAAGAGTTGAACTTGACTTAACAATGATAATTCTACAAGTTCCATTTATTCTTGAATAATGTAGATATTCAGGGATACTCTTATAGCCCTTGATAAGCATATTTATCATTCAGAAAACAGCAGAACATTAAGTACTAGAAAAAGAAATGTACATAGAATTATGGAGTGTTGTCCAAATACCTGCTTTTTGTTGTTGTACTTAGCTCTGTTTAGTATCTTAAGTACCTGGTACTTAGTGAATCAGACAACTGTATAAATTTAAATATTTGTCAAACTATGACAAACTGGGATTTTGATTGCATGTGGATGCATATCAGTAAATAGACTAGAAGTTCCATGAGGGACAAGTTAACATTTTCTTTGCTCTTCTCACTAATTAGCACAATGCCCTGAATTTGTTAAATGCTTAATTAATAAAGTTGATTGTTTTTAATTATAAGATAATTTAAGAGAAAATCAGGCTCTTTGTGCTTAGAAAAAGTAATTTTTTTTACATGATTCACCGTGTTAATATTGAGGAAAATGGCAACTATATTCCATTTTAATGAAATGAGCATCCTGATTGGTCATGAATATTTCACTGAAAACTCCTGTAGTGTTGTACTATCAGTTAATGACTGATAATAAAATTCTGCCATAATACTTCTGGATTTCTACCATATCTATCTTCTTTATAGCATCATTGGGATCTATTGCTCCACAATAGAGTTATGTCCATGTATTATATAGAGAAGCAATCAGATTTTTTCAAGTCAGTTCCTTGGAATAGTTTCTCAAGAAAACAATTACTGGTATAACAAAGTATATTTCTAAGGCATATTTTCTCCATCCTTTAGGCCAAAAAAAAAGGGGCTACTTGAACTTTTAGCATTGATCTTCTGAAATCTTTTTACATTTGGTCCAACACTGGTTATATCTTTATATCAACAGATGCTTAAAGCCCTCTCTAACAGGAATAGCCTTAGATTATTTGATTTTTATCTTTAACCATGATTATTCAAATGCCTTTTATTGAGAGTACCAGTAGGGAAAATTGGATTATACTGGAGAGAAGGCAGGAAGGCAGGAAGGCAGAAAGGAAGGCAGGAAGGAAGCAGGAAAGAAGGCAGGAAGGAAGGAAGGAAGGAAGGAAGGAAAGAAGGAAGGAAGAAAGGAAGTCCTTTTTTTAAAAGATCATGTAAGCAAATTTTAAATGGGTCAATGAAAATAAATTTGGGGGAACCAGCTCTAATCACACTACAAGAAATAACCTTCTCAAAGACAGACAGGATTACTAAGGAAACAAAAATACATTCACTGTGCTAGCAAATGAAGAACCTGTCTATTAAATAAAACTGCTACTGGTACTTATTCACTAAAGGAAACAACTTCTCCATACAAGAATAAAATCCATTTCAGTTAAAATTGTTACACATGTTCTATGTCTTAAGCACTTTGGTGGGGTTGGGACTGAATTTCCATGATAGAAATATAAAATATAATTTTCTTCATTATTTCTGAATGCATGGAAATTAATTGCTGTAGCTCCCACTGTATTGATTAAAATATAAAAGAGGACTAAATATGAATTTTGGGATAAGAAATGGTTCTATGCTTATGTTTAACATAACACAATTAAAATGAAAAATTCTGAACAATTGTTACAAGTCATTCATTCAAAAGATCATTGAATACCTAAATGCTAAAAGCATTATGTATAAGATCCTGTGTGAAATGCAAGGAAGAATAAAGCATATTCCACTATCCTCATGTATCTTCCAGTCTAATAGGAGAGATAAGAAATATATGTGTGTATAAATACATATATATATATGCATAAGCAATTTTAATAGACAACAATGCAAAAACACAAAAAGAGAAATGACAGCTTTATTTTTATTTGTTCATGTAAGAAAAAGGTCACAATCAGATATGTAAGCATAAATTACATAGAATTAAATTGCAAGTTCTTGGTCTTCCTCTTCTGAAATGTGACCACTCCAGAGAGAGAGCTAATTCTGAGATGCAAGTATGCAGGTTATTCTGAAGGGGATTTTATGTTTTTACAAAGAGATTTTATCCAAGATTATCTAAAGTTGGAGCAAAATTCTGATCTGGGTAAAAGGAAAGCTTTTTCCCCTTCCTTTCCCCTTTCCCCCCTTTTACTCTTACTCTAATTCTTATACTTACACACACACACACACACACACACACACACACACACACACACCCCATTTCCTGAAAATGAGATTCTCATTAGAGATACATGATAAGAGGTAAATGCCTTGTGCAGGAGCCCTGGCTGCCCCAATATAATATGAAGTTAAGCAGCTAAAAATTCAAATTTGTTTTTCAATGTTATTTCAGGGATGTTCATTCATTACAATTTTGGGATTTTCATTTGGCTCAAGCTCTAAGACAACTGGGCAGAACATAGTAGAGCTTCAGCAAAAGAGAAATTAAATGGATGATTAGGTCCATTGGGGTGGTTGTTATGACAACCATCAAATCCACAAACTTAACTACTGAACTTTTTTTTTCTTTTTCAGATGGTTATATTTTATGTTTGCAGAAGATCATAAATATAGATATGTAAGAGATGTTAGAGAGGAGTTCATTCAACCTTCTCATTTTACAAATAGAGAAACTAAGGCTTAGATATGCTTGCCCAGTACCTTACAGGTAGGAAATAAAAGGGATAAAATTTGAATCTAGCCCATCTAACCCCAAAACTCCACAGCACTTTTACTACAGTATATTGCCTCATCCTTAATTACATAAATTTATTTCTGGTTGATAAAAAGCAGAAAGAACCTGGAAATAAAGACATAAGCACAATTATTCTGAGTCAGGGAGGGAAAGTACGAATGTTTCTTTAAATAGCTTATAATTTCAAACAAGTTTTGAGGCTTCTAAAGAATAGAGGTGAAATATAGTCACCACCCCACAGTGAACAGTGACAGATATATAAGAAAGAATGTGATAATGAGGCAATTACCAAATAAAAGCTAATCAACAAAGCTGAATGGTGTAAACTCACTTGGACCTTATTGTAATACTGTCATCATTGCTCTTGAAAACAAAACTGGAACTAAAAATGTCATAGTAAAATAAAGCTTGAGAGGGAGAATTAATACTCATGGGATTGTAGATTGACAGCTGGAAGGAATCTTTGAAGTCATAAATGTTAACATCTTCATTTTTCAAATGGGGAAAATGAGGCTGTTAAGAGTACGAAGTTAGGGGCAGCTAGGTGGCTCAGTGGATGGAGCACCAGCCCTGAAGTCAGGAGGACCTGAGTTCAAATTTGGTCTCAGACACTTAACATTCCCTAGCTGTGTGACCCTGGGCAAGTCACTTAACCCCAATTGCCTCAGCAAAAAGCAAAAAAAAAAAAAAAAAAAAAAAGTATGAAGGGTGGCACAAATTTTTTTTTTTTTTTTTTTTTTTTTTTGTTAAAGCTTTTTATTTGTATAACATATGTATGGGTAGTTCCCCAACATTGATCTTTACAAAGCTTTCCATTACAAATTTTACCCCCAGTCCCCTCCCCTCCCCTAGATGGCAGGAAGTCCACTACATGCTAATAATGTTGAAATGCTTGAGAAGTTATGCAAGAAAAATCCTATCTACAAGAAAAAAAAAAGAATCAGAGAAAGGCAACACAATGCAAACAAATGTCAGTAGAGATCATGAAAATGTTATGTTGTAGTCCATATTTCATTTCCCTCTCTCTGGGTGTATATGGTTTTCTTCAGTGAACAACTGGAACTTGTTTGAGACAATTCTTTGTTGCAGAGAGCCATGTCCATCAGAATTGATCATCATGTAATACTGTTGTTGCTGTGTATGATGATCTCCTGGTTCTGCTCGTTTCACTCAGCATCAGTTCATGCAAGTCTCTCCAGGCCTCTCTGAAATCGTCCTGCTGGTCATTTCTTACAGAGCAATAATATTCCATAACATTCATATACCATAATTTATTCAGCCACTCTCCAATTGATGGGCATCCCTTCAGGTTCCAGTTTCTAGCCACCACAAAAAGGGCCGCCACAAACATTCTTGCACATGTGGGGCCCTTTCCCTCCTCTAAGATCTCTTTGGGATATAGGCCCAGTAGAAACACTGCTGGGTCAAAGGGTATGCACAGTTACAAACTTATTTTCATGACTGAATTCAATGCATATCTACTATAAAATAGCATCCTTCATTTACATTTCAAGTCATGAGAAAATCACTGACAGAATATCTTGTACAATCACTGACAAATAGAATTTTTGTTTTTCAATTGTTTCTCATTCATGATTGACTCTCCATGACCCTATTTGTTTTGGGTTTTTTTTTTGGCAGAATATAATAAAGGGCTTTGTCATTTCCTTCTCTAGCTCATTTGACAAATGAGGAAATTGAGGCAAATAAGATTAAGTACTTGCCCAAGGCCACACTACTAGTGTCTTAAGTCTAGATGTGAACTCAAGAAGTTGAGTCTTCCTATCTCCATTCTTAGCACTGAATTCAATTCCTATGGCTCAGAAAAATTTCTAGCCTAAGTTGGTGATTTGCACCAATGAAGTGAAGAATTCTTATCACCAATATGTTTTTCAACATGAAAAGTGACAGAATGTGTTTTATAATGCAAGTAGAAAAAAATATATATATATATATATATATTCTCAAGTACAACAGTAATACAATCAATATTACCATTACCATTGGAAAAGCAATGTTAGTTAACTTCCTTTTGAGTCCATGCATAATTCTCTTTACTTGCCTTTTCCTAACAGAATATAAATTCCTGAAGGATAAGGACTGTTTCACTTACATATTTTATCTTCATAACGTAACACAGTACCTAGCACTTAAAACTATTTTCATATCATTTGCAACACAAAGTTAAATAAATTCAAGCTCTAATCAACACATTAATACAATCTGTACTCTCATCCCTCCCATTAAAGTCTTTCTTGCCTCAGTTCAATTGTTGAAATATATTTAGATGGGTATAAAGGAAGTCTTGAATATCCAACTGGATAAGTGAGCACTGATTATATAGAAATAGCAATGTGTGCTTTCTCTTTTAAAAAAAATGTACATTGAAAAAAATTCACCAAACTACCTTCTGAAAAGTATACTTTAAAGTTCCTGAACTGCAAAAGGTTGTCACTGCAAAAAACTACAGTGCTGCTGTTTGGATGTGATAGCTTCCAGCTTAAAATTCACAGTTTAGAATCACTAAGACTAATAGATCCTTTTATTTTTATCATTATTTTGTTTCTCTGGCCTGTTCTACATCTGCTGAGTCTCTTTTATGTGTCTGCATATTGTGTTGTCAGAGCACTCTGCAGGAGGATGAAAAGAACTCTAGGTCCCTTGTGGTAGAACCAATAGCAAGGAGCTAAAGTAAACTGGAAAAGAAAAAAAAAAGATTAAAAAAGTAGATAGTGTCATAAATTGAAATTCTAGCCCTTTGTAGTCAAGGGGCTGCCACAACTTTGAGCTGACTAGAGTATTCTCAGGAGTCAGTCCTTTAAATGAAAAAAATGTAAAGTAGCATTCGCCATTCAAACAGGATTTAAACAAGGCATCAATGGTGTTTCCAAAGTAATGGGAGCTTCTGCCAACTAAAGATTCATTTTTAGTACCTTCCTTTACATTTCACTGAGGAAATCATGGACTCAGAACCAGGAAATTTAAAGGCACTTGTCAATAGCAGAATACTATAAAGCCAGAGCCTTCCACCCATTCTATTCTGTTTGCTTATTTCTTTATAGACTTGCATATCTCGTAATATGTATTTTTAATACACTGAATATCAGTGAACTCTGTTTGTTTCTCTGAAGTGGGAAGAAGTTTGGAATCCATACTAGCATTCCTATTAGAATCAGGTGGCTCTGTAGCCACAACTTTCCTTGTCAGCCTGGCAAAGTATAAATAAAGCAATTAAATAGGAAAAACTTGCTCCTTCCCACTTCATTCTAGGAGGCTGTTTTCTCCATTATGAAGGCTCCCTTCAAGTGTTTAGTCAAGTTTAGTTAGCCCCAGGGCACTGAAAAAATAGCCTAAGTACAATATGCTCTAGTAAGGGTCTTTGATTATATACACATGCTATATGCAGTGCTCACTTTATAGCTTCTGCAAAAGGTAATTGCATTATTTATGAGAACAAGTTTATTCTGTACACAGAAGCAAAACAGCACCAGGCAACTTGAAGAGGGATGAGGGGAAACTTTGCTCATTTCATTAGCTGAGATATCATTTTGTCAGCAGCCTCATTGAAATCAAAAGGATAATGAACACCAAAGTTTTCTCTTTGGTGGTAGCAAAAGATTGGAAACAAAGTAGTGGTCTGCAAAGTGAGGAATGGATAAAGAAATTACGATACATGAAGATAATGGAATGTTTCTGTAACATAAATTATGGACACTAAGTATTCAGAGAAATCCAGGCAAATATCCCACAGTCATTGAATTCTGAGTTTGAAGGGATATCAATAGTCAACCAGCAAAGCCCCCCCCCCAAAAAAAAATCTCCATTATAACACAAGTGGACAAGTGATCTATCTTTTATTTTCAGATTTCCAGAGAGTGAATTGATGACCATTTGGACTGCAAAAGAGCTTATTTCCCAGGTCGGATTATATTTGTGGAGATAAATATAAAAACAATATCATAGAATCAAAGATCATGGATGGATGAAAACTTAGAAGCTATTTAGTTAGCTGAATACCAGAACTTTCTATGATATAATTAAGCCTTTGGAGGTCTCCAAATAAAGTAATCTAATAGCATGTAAGTTTATCAAAAAACTGATTTTTTTTTGTCTTTGTGTCCCAAGTCACTAGCAAAGTAGCTAATGTATGGGGGTGTTTAATTAATTAATGATTATATATGATAGTTATATATACTAATTGAGCCTTCTACTTAGCCATACCATTTAAATTTTCAATAGCGCGGACTTCTGGCAAGATGGCAGAGTGAAGATGTGACTCTCTGTGTCCTCCTTTGACCTTCTCTCAAATCAACAATAAAATAAGCCTCTGAACTGATCTTTAAGTCAACGAATGCAGAAATATTTGGACTACAAAACACTGCTTGCAGAACTTACCTCTGAAGAACTTCATAGCAGGTCTGTTTCAGTCAGTTAAGCAGTTTGCTTGGTGCAGCACCGGAACTGAGGGCAGCACCGGAACTGAGGGCAGCTCCAGAACAGAGGGCAGAGAACTGGGTGGGACTCACCTCAGTGTAGCAGAAAGTCCAAACACCTGGGGAGTATATTTGAGGCACTAGGGACACTCTGCCCTGATTGGGGGCAGGTGTTTTGGCAGATTTGCCTTTTATAAGGAGTAAATTGGGCAAAGTCCTAGCCCCACTGGCCCAGCACTGGAAGTTAATTAGAGGAATTGCCCCCAGGGCAAACTACCACAGCCACCACTTCTCTAGCTTTAAACAGACCCCAAGCTTTCTAAAAAAAATGAGTAAGAAGCAGAAGACAGCTCTCACCATAGACAGCTTTTATGGTGAGAAATAAGGGCAGACCCCAGATTCTGAGGTTCCTATAGGCAAAGCAACTCCAGAGGAAGCTATCAAGGGAGATGTAACCTGGTCCCCCTTCCGCAAGGCCTTCCTGGAAGATTACATAAAGAATCTCAAAAGAGAGCTAGATGATAAATGGGAAAATGAACTGAGATCAGTGCAAGAAGCCCTCCAAAAGAGATATGATAAAGATACCAATTTATTGAAAAACAAAATTGGTGAAGTGGAAAAAGTATGCAATGAACAAATTGGCCAGTTACAAAAGGAGCTAAAAAAGGTGACCGAAGAAATTTTCAATAGCTCTCATAGTTAGGAAGCATTTTTATGTAGCACATGCCGTGGAGTAAGTTTCTCAAATACTTCTAGCATTGACAGACTGGACTCCTATCAAGCACCTTATATTTCTCATGTAATAGTTGACAATCACCCATCAGTATTCTTTCTCCACCATAATTATCAGTTGACATGAAGTAATCAGCAAAGAGAATTAGCTTTTAAAATATGGTATTTGCTAAGGTGGTAAAGTAAAAACAGAAAAGAAAGGAAAAAAAAGAAAAAAAAATCATTGCTTCAGTTTATGAATGGTCCCAGTACATACTTAATCCAAAAGATTGGACTGAGGTTAACAAGAGCACATTTGGTAAAGAGTAACTTATACATATTGGAAGTCCTTTTACAAGGATCCATATATGTTCCCTTCATATATGGTATAGAATTTCTGCTGGGTTCTTTGCAAAGTTAAGAATCCATTTTTCCTCATCACATCCTGTCTGTCCTAGCTCATTGTTAAGGGAAAATAACAGAAGGACTATGATCTTCTTGTTTTCAAACATGATGCTATGTTCCTTAGTCAAGTTTAAGATGGTAACATGCTTTTTGGGTGTAATAGCATACTATTGATTAATGTTGAGTCTGAAGTCCATTAAAACTTCAAGATTGTTTTTAGACAGGCTGCTGTCTAAACATGTCTTCCCTCTCATTCTATATATTCAGGAATTCACTTTTTGAACTTGAAGTTAATTTCTTCCCATTGAATTTGATCTTATTAGATAACAATTTCAACTCCATCATCATCTTCATCATGTCTCACTCAGAATAAAGTCATCATTAGGAAATTCATCATTGTAGAGATTTCTTCAGATATTTTTACTTAAAACTCATCAATACCCTCAGTTGTTTCTGCCTCTCAGAGTTGAGAATTGGAAAGTGGAGGAAAAACTCCCCTACAAAAACCTTTCTACATAGGAGGCTTTTGCTACCTTTTGACTAATTGAGCCTTCTACTTACTTAACCATACCACTTATATTTTCAATAGCTCTCATAGTTAGGAATCATTTTCTTATATAGCCCATGCTCTGGAGCAACTCTATCAAACACTATTAGCACTGAAAGATTGGGTGTCTATCAAGCACCTTGTATTTCTCATGTGATAGTTCACAAGTCTCTACTAGTATTCTTTCCCCACCAAGATTATCAGTTGACATGAATTAATCAGCAAGATATTTAGCATTTAGAATATGGCATTTGTTAAGCTGGTAAAGTAAAAACAGAAAAAACAGAAAAGAAAAAAAAAACACTAACATTTTTTTGTCAGTCATCTTTTCATTTGCCACCAACTATTTTGCTTGGTTTCAAACCTTATCATAATCATCATATGCCTCTATTCCAACAGGTAATCTCTGGTGATCCAACCTACACATTAACTTTTTACCTTCCTTTTCTGAATTTATCTTCCCCCATTGGATTTTCACATCCTTGAGAGCAGGAACTTTTCCTTTTATACTCCTGAGGCTTTGCACAGTACCTGACAAACAGGAGATACTTAAATGTTTATCATGTCACATCATAGATTGAATTCAGTTTTCTAGACTGTCACAATTTTATATTCTAATTTGCATTGAAAGATTATAGTAATTTATATCTGGAATAATACTCTGTGATCAAGTGAAAATTATACCAGGAATGCAAGACTGGTTAAAAATGAAGAAAACAGTCAGGATAATGGACCATATCAATAACAAAACTTAACAGAAATCATATGATTATCTGAACAGATGCAAAAAAATTGACAAAATACAACAACTATTCCTAATGAAAACACTAAAAAGCATAGGATTAAATGGAGTTTTCCTTAAAATATAGAGCATCTATCTAAACATCAGCAAACATTATACATAATGGGAATAAGCTAGAAACATTCCCAATTAAATCAGAGTGAAATAAGGATGCCCATTATCATTACTATTATTCAATGTTGTACTCGAAATATCAGTTATATATAGCAATAAAAAAAAGAAAAAAAAAGAAAAGAAAAGAAAATTGAAGGAATTACAGCTAGGAAACAAAACTCTCACTCTTGGCATATGATATGATGGAATATTTAGATAATCCTAGAGAATCAATTAAAAAACTTCTAGAAACAATGAACAACTTTAGCAAAGTTGCAGGATATAAAGTAAATCTACATAAATCATTGGTATTTCTATATATGACCAACAAACAATACAAAATGCTTGGGAGTCTACCTGCCAAGACAAACCTGAGAACAATTTGAACACAATTATAAAACACTTTTCACAGAAATCTAAACAATGGGAAAATATCAATTGCTCATGGGTAGGCCAAGCTAATAATATAATAAAAATGAAAATTCTACCTAAATTAATCTACTTATTCAGTGCCATACCAAATTGTCAAAAAACATTTTATAGGGCTAGAAAAAAAATGACAAAGTCATCTGGAATAAAAGATCAAGAAGGTCAAGGAAATTAATGGGGGAAAAGTCTAAAGGTAGCCTAGCTGTACCAGACATAAAACTATGTTATAAAGGGACGGTTATGAAAATCATTACTTACTGACTACAAAATCTAATAATGGATCACTGGAATAGGCTAGATGCACAAGAAAAATGATCAATGACTATAATAATACAGTGTTTGATAAACCCAAAGACACTAGCTTCTTGGATAAGAAGTATTTGAAATAAATTGCTGGGAAACTTTGAAAATAGCATGATAGAAACTAGGCATAGACCAACATTTCACACCCTATACCAAGATAAAATAAAAATGATTTGAACATAAAAGGTAATAATACTATAAGAAAATTAGGAAAACAAGGTATATTTTACTTGTCAGAAGTAACATTCCTTCTTTGGAGAAGGAGGAATTTATAGCCAAAGAAAGACTAGAGAATAGTATAAAATTCAAAATGGATAATATTGATTACACTAAATTAAAAAAAAAGTTTTACACAAACCCAAAACCAATACAAACAAGGTTAAAACTAAAACAAAAAGCTGGGAAATAATTTTTTATAGCTAGTGTTTCTGATAAAAGCCTCAATTTAAAAATACATAGAGTACTAAGTCATAATTATAAGAATACAAATCATTCCTCAATTCACAAAGGGTCAAAGGATATAAACAAATGAAGAAATTAAAATTATTTATTGTAATATAAAAATGGTATAAATCACTATTGATTAGAGAAATGCAAATTAAGACAACTCTGAGGTACTACTTCATACCTCTCAGATTGGCTAGATGATAGAAAAAACATGACAAATATTGGAGGAAATATAGGAAAACTGGGACAAGAAAGCATTGTTGGTAGAGTTGTAAAATGATCCAATCATTTTGGAACACAATTTGGAACTATGGCCAAAGGATTATAAAACTATGTATACCCTTTGATGCAGCAGTGTCACTATTGGGTCTGTATACCAAAGAGATCACTAAAGAAAAAAAGGACCCACATATGCAAGAATATTTTTAGCAGCCCTTTTTAGAGTAACAAGGAAAGAGAAAATGAATGAATGTCCATCAATTGGACAATAGCTGAGTAAGTTATAGTATATGAATGTAATGGAATATTATTGTTCTATTAGAAATGATGAGCAGGCTGATTTCAAAAAAGCTTGGAAAGATTTACAGGAACTGATGTTGAGTGAAGTGAGCAGAATCAGAAGAACATTGTACACAATATCAGCAAGATTATGTAAGAATCAACTATAATAGACAGTGGTCTTCTCAGCAATACAGTAATCCAAGACAATTCCAATAGATTTAGGGTAGAAAATGTCATCCTCACTCAGAGAAAGTACCATGGAGACTGAATGTGGATTGATGCATGGTATTTTTACCTTTTTTGTTTGTTTTTTTTCCTTTCTTGTATTTTTTTTTCTCTTTCATTCAGGTTTTTCTTACACAATGTGACAATGTGAAAATGCATTTAAAATGATTGTATATGTATAATCTCTATCAAATTAGTTATTATTTTGGGAAGAGGGAGTAAGGAGGGAAAGAAAAAAATGGAACACAAAGTCATGTAAAAATGAATGTTGAAAACAATATTTACATGCATTTGGAAAAAAATATATATATTGAACAAAAAAAATAAGTCACATCCAATGTTTTAAATATTCTTCCCATCTTTTCAAGATCAAATTCGATAAGCTTGCAATCTTTGTATTTTCCACTATTTCTTGAGGTATTCCCCTGGTGAGTTTTTGAATATTGATACCGAACTTTTAAAAGCACTCTTTGTATATAGCCATATAATTAGCTTTGAATTCTTTCAATTCATACAATCTGAATGTATTATCATGTAGTCCACAACTTTCTATTTTCTCAAAAATGATGTAAATGCCTTTTTCAAATATTTTGTTAAAATTTGTCTATTACAGCAATAGCAATTTTCCTTATCTACCACTTAGGCAATACCATAAAAAAGGAAAATAAACTTAAACTAACATGCTCCATTCTTGATAAAGCTCTGCTAGCTCTTTATAATAATTGCATATCCCACTGTCACCATTACTATTTAATATTGTATTAGAAATGTTAGCTTTGGCAGTAAGAGAAGAAAAAGACATTAAAGGAATTAGAATAGGTAATGAGGAAATCAAATTATCACTCTTTGCAGATGACATGATGGTATAATTAGAGAACTCTAGAGACAACTAAAAAAATGCTAGAAACAATTCACAACTTTAGCAAAATTGCAGAATACAATATAAAACACATAAATTAGCAGCAATTTTATATATTACCAACAAAGTTCAGCATTAAGAGATATAAAAAGAAATTCCATTCAAAATAACTGTTCATAGTATAAAATATTTGGGAGTCTATTTGCCAAGGAACAGTCATGAACTATAAGAACTAAACTATAAAACACTTTCCACACAAATAAAGTTGGAAAAAAACATCGTGTTCATGGGTAGGCCTGAGCAAATATAATAAAAATGACTAGTACCCAAACTAATTTATTTATTTAGTGCCATACCAATCAAACTCCCAAGAAATTATTTTACAGATCTAGAAAAAATAGTAGCAAAGTTCATTTAGAAGACCAAAAGGTCAAAAGTTTCAAGGGAATTAATGAAAAAAAAAAGGCTGATGAGGGTGGCCTTACTGTGCCAGATCTAAAACTATATTATAAAACAGCGGTCATCAAAACCATTTGGTACTGGATAAGAAACAGAGTAGTAGATAAGTGGAATAGGATAGAATCACAGGACAAACTAGGCAATAACTACAGCAGTGTAGTGTCTGATAAACCCAACGACCCCAGCTTTTGGGATAAGAACACACTATTTGGCAAAAACTGCTGGGAAAATTAGAAACTAGTATGGAAGAAATTAGGGCTTGACCCATACCTAACACCACATGCAAGATAAGATCTAAATGGGTTCATGATCTAGAGATAAAGAATGATATTATAAGCAAATTAGAGGAACGTAGTATACTTTACCTCTCAGACCTGTGGAGATGGAATAAATTTATGTTCAAAGAAGAACTGGAACTCTTAATTGAACACCAGATAGATAATTTTGACTATATTAAGTTAAAAAGTTTTTGTACAAACAAAACTAATACAGACAAGATTTGGAGGGAAGCAACAAATTGAGAAATCATCTTTACATTTAAGGGTTCTGATAAAGGCCTCATTTCTAAAATACATAGAGAATTGTCTCATATTTATAACAATTCAAGCCACTCTCCAATAGATAAATGGTCAAAGGATATGAATAGACAATTTTCAGATGAAGAAATTAAAATCATTTCTAGTCATATGAAAAGGTGCTCCAAATCACTATTGATCAGAGAATTGCAAATTAAGATAACTCTGAGGTACCACTACACACCTGTCAGATTGGCTAAAATGACAGGAAAAGATAATGATGAATGTTGGAGGGGACGTGGGAAAACTGGAACACTGATACATTGTTGTGTGTGGAACTGTGAACGGATCCAGCCATTCTGGAGAGCAATTTGGAACTATGTTCAAAAAGTTATCAAACTGTGCATACCCTTTGACCCAGCAGTGTTTTTATTGGGCCTATATCCCAAAGAGATATTAGAGGAGGGAAAGGGACCCACATGTGCAAGAATGTTTGTGGCAGCCCTTTTTGTAGTGGCAAGAAACTGGAAACTGAATGGATGCCCATCAATTGGAGAGTGGCTGAATAAATTATGGCATATGAATGTTATGGAATATTATTGTTCTATAAGAAATGACCAGCAGGACGATTTCAGAGAGGCCTGGAGAGACTTTCATGAACTGATGCTGAGTGAAATGAGCAGAACCAAGAGATCATTGTACCTGGCAACAACAATACTATAAGATGATCAATTCTGATTGACATGGCTCTCTTAAACAATGAAATATTTCAAACCAGTTCCAATTGTTCAGTAAAGAAGGCTATATACACCCAGAGAGAGGGATATGAGATATGGACTACAACATATGATTTTCATGCTCTATATTTATGATTGCTTGCATTGGTTTTTCTTTTTCAGATTTTTTTGTTCATGTAGATACTATTGTTCTAGCACAACAAGACAAGTATGGAAACATGTATACATATATTCAACTTTTCAAGTATTTTAACATAATTAACATGTAATGGACTTCCTGCCATCTAGGGGAGGGGAAGGGAATAGGGGGGAAAATTTGTAACAGAAAGCTCTGTAAGGGTCAATGCTGAAGAACTACCCACACATATATTATCCAAATAAAAAGCTTTAATGAAAACATAAAAAAGAACATATAGGTGTTCTTATACTCTCTCTTTACTTTCATAGGAAAATTGCTCTCTGTCAGCCACTTGTGTTCTATCATTTCTAGTAGAGAGATCCTTTCTTTGCCAGAGAAAATAGAAGTAAAATAATAATTAAAGAATCCTGTTTTCTATCTTTTGTCAGATATTATCATTTCATTAACCAAATCAGAATTCCTCTCCTTTGTTTGAACATTCATTTCCTGTTAATGTCACACACACACACACACACACACATCCCACAAAACCATAGCTTATATGAACTAATATATCTTCATGTAAAGAAAACCTAGGAAATAAAATAAACAATGATTTCCCAAAGTAGAAGAAAGAACAAAAAATGGGGGGTGGGGGAAAAGACCAAGATTATCCCCCAGGAAGACATGAGGAAAATGCACCTTTCTTCATTGTTTGCAGGGTTGTGGATCTATGAATATGGAACTGAGTATATGATGTCAGACTTGCTTGATTTGATTAGATTTGATTTAAAAGTGTTTGTTTTAAGGAATGGCTCATTGTTTAAGGAAGGAGACAGTATATTCAGAAATTAAGATGATCTGAAATAAAAAAGATGTCAATAAGATACTTTTAATAGCTCTGTATATGTTTCTCCCCTAATTTTAATTTACAGAGAGATACAATCTTAGACTATTCTATACAGTGGGGATTTCTGATAATAAAGAAAGGACATTAACCAATCATGCCAGTTCTAAATCTCTCCCTGAAACTGAAAATGGATCCCACAGAAGTTGACAGATTTAATGTTTATTGGACAAACTTAGTGCCTTTGATATCAGCAGGTGCTATGGATGCAAAGATAAACCACACTCTCAAGGAGAGTTTATCACAAAATATTAAGGACAAGAGATTTGCAATATGAAGAGAACATATACAAAATAAAGAAAGAACTAGTACAAAAGAGAAGTCCAGGAAAAGTCTTATGAAGTGTCATGGTAGGGTGGAATAGACACTACATTGCGAGTCGGAACACCAGGATACAAACATTGGCCCTTTTGTTTCCTAGATATGTGATGCTAGGCAAATAACTAACAATGTTGATGTCTTTCACTTTCCTTATCTATAAAAGGTTGGGGGTGTTTTGGATGACTTCTTGGGTCTTCTCAAGTTTTAAACTATTCTTTGAGAAAGGAGATCTTATTTTCACTTGGAGGAAAGAGTAGAACATGGGGAATGAGAGTGCAAGAGCAGATAAAAGTTGACAAAAAGATAAAAGATGAACCTTGCTGGGCAGCTGGGTGATCCAGTAGATAGTGTTGACCTGGAGTCAGTAAGACCTAAGCTGAAATTTAGACTCAGAGACTTAATAACTGTGTAGCCTTGGATAAATCACATAACCTCTGTTTGCCTCAATTTTCTCATCTAAAAAATGAGGATAACAATAGCACCTATCTCCTGGGAATCTTGTGAGGATCAATTGAAATGTGTCTTAAGTGCTGAATAGTGTCTGGCAGACAGTAAACAGTATAAAAATGCTAGCTAATATAAGCTATTATTATGTCATATTTTTTTTCAAAAAGGATACAGAAAAAAATATGTGCTAGAGCTAATTCTATCTTCTTTTCATCAAATCTGGTTGGTATTCAACAGATTAAAGATTGTGTTGACAAAATTCCAAAACAACCAGTAGATTAAATGAAAATATTCAATAAAACCAGTTGTTTGGCATCAAACCTGTTGTTTGGATACAAAACAGCCAATTGACTGCAGTTTTTACTTTTCAACTATTTGTTTTGATATTGTGCCTATGCTACTGAAATGAAACTGATTTGCAAAAGCTATATTTAACTATTTCATAGGAATGCTGTACAAATTAGCTTACTTTTAACTAAACAGGAAACAATGGTTAAGCTATATAATTTCAATTGTTAACCACTCACAAACTTTAGCAACAGCTTGTATTATTCAACACAGCTCTGAAAATAGCATGCATGTGAGTGTATGTCATTTAAATTAAACTGGATTGTTTGTAATTGCCAAATCTTCAGAATTGTAAATCCTACTTAAAACTCATCTGGATTTTTAAAATTTTGGTTGTTTTCCATATTGACAGATGGGTGATTTTAATATAGAGGAGCTTTTAAAATTAGAAATTATATGAAAGCCATTTAATGGTAAATGAAACTACAGTGAGTATATTGTCCATTAAAAAGAACGAATCCATTAGTGTCAACTTAGAAATTTTGAAGAGTTTGGGTAGAAGCTGAATCAATAACAAATGGTATGTGTTAATCTTTACTTTCTAATGACCTATCACCTTACACAAATTTATTAAGCTCTTGGGATCTCATTTTCCTCATTTGTAAAATGAAAGGGTTGGACTCCAAATAAAGGGGTTGCATTTAACATTTAAATCCCCTCTGGATCTATATCTATGACCCATGATTCTTGATGAAAGCAAATAAATATTAATAAATAAGTGAAAACAGATATTAGCTTAAATTAATACAGAATTATTGGATGCCTTTTCTAAACTATTCTGGATGCTCAATAAAATGGCATAAGATACTGCCTCTGGCAATAGGCCTGTTATTGATTGGGAAGATACAATACATAAAAAATGATTAACAATACAAAAGTAGCAAATGCAAAAAACTGAAATATCAGCACAGATGATAATTGCTATAATAGTCCTGCGGGTGTGGAATGGAGTTTTCAGGGAGATTGGGCTTGAATCCATAATAAAGACAAATGGGTGGAATATATCAATCAAGGAAAATAGTATAGGAGATTAAAATGTTCTCAAAGGCTATGAAATACTACTGCAACAGAAAAATATGAAAAATGCATTACCCTAAAAAGATTAATTCAGATTATAGAGAATTCACTGAAAAACAAATTTAATAATACATGAAAATAATATAAATATAAAGAAGATTAAAGAAAGGACAATTAAACAGATAATTTTAGATATTGCCTTAATATTTGTAGAGCATTTTACATATATAATGTATATGAATACACACACATATGTCATAAATATATATATGTTTATATATATAAATCTAATGTTTCTTTAATCCTCACAATAACCTTGTGAGGTAGATGTTATAAAACTGAGAGTAAGATGTTAAGTAACACTCTCAAGATCACACAATTACTGCATATTGAAAGCAGAATTTGAACTAACTCCATTTTTTTCTCTATATAATCTAGATGCCTCAAACAATTGAAAATGAATTCAAAAGAATCATTGTTAAAATTTTAATAAGAGACCTGAAGTCCAGAATGAGCCCCAAATAGATATGAATCCTAAGGGCAATAAAGGGGACTTTTAGTTATGGTGGGAACAAGAAAAAGGCCACTTCTTGGACTGAATGGGATAATGATAATAAATTGCAAAACTAAATTACTTCATTCTTTTTTTTGTGTCTCTTTTCCAAAAAGAAAGATTTTTGGACTAGGAAAATTCAAACAAAAATAAGTACATGGGACTAGAGATGTAATATAAGTGAGGAGATAATCAAGCAGTATCTCCCTATCCTTGATAAGCCTGTCATTTAGGTCCCAGTGAACTACATCTAGAGCAGCAACATAAAACTCAAATAGAAATGGGAGCCACTAAACCATATATAAGGATCTGTGCAGGCTTCAGGCTGATTAAGACAGCTACATATTAACAATGTCTATGCTTTTTATTTATTTTATTATGATTATTAAGTGCCTGTGAGTGATGTCTGAAAAGATCTTAGAGAGTAAGAGAACTGCCAAAGGATGATAGATAGGTAAATATCTCAACCATCAGAAGAGAACTAACCATACAACAGTCAATTTGACTAACATTTCAGGAAACATTCTAGAAAGTGTGGGGAAAAAATGGTTTATAAACTATTAGAAAGGCAATCAAATATTTATTTTTAAAAAAGTCATTAAAATGGCCTCCTGAAGATTAGGCCATGTCAAATTAATATTATTTATTTTTTGAACGAGTAGCTAGCCTGATTGATTGGGAGTTTTTCTGTACATAATATATTAAATTTCAGCAAAATATTTAAAAAGTTTCTCATAGTCTCTTCCAACCCATTCATCTATCCATCTATCTACCTATGTATCATCAAGTCTTTATTAAGTATTTAATATATTCTAATTCCAATATATTCTAGGTATTGTGATAGATTCTAGGGATAAAAAGTTAAGAATAGAACAATCTTCACCCTCAAGAAGTGAATATTATATCAGAGGATAAGCATGTACACAATTTATATAAAGAATAAATACAAAGTAGTTTGTAGAGGAAAGACACTAGTACCTGGGGGATACAAAAAGATATCACATAGAAAATAGCAATTGAACTAAATCTGAAAGGAAGGAAGGTATTTTATGGGGTAGAAGAGGACAGAGCACATCAAGCACAGAATATGGCCAGTGAATAGAGCGGAGATAAGAGACAGAATATTGCATGTGCGGAACAGCAAAATTAGAACTGGATAAAAGAAGATGTTCAGTGAAATTAGAAAAATAGGTAGGGACTGATTGTGAAGGGAGTTTAAAATTTATTCTAGAAGAAGGATGAAACTACTGGAATTTAATAAGGAGTGACAGGGCAAAAGCTAATATTAAGGAAAATCATTTTGGAGACTATGGGGAGGATAGGCAAAGTCTTTGGAATCATGGAAAGATTTGAGACAGGGAGATAGATTATGATTATGAGAAAGAAGGGATGACAATTTGAACTACAATAGTACGAGTATGAGTGATAAGAATGGAATTGTTTCAAGATATTAGCATCTCTAGATGTAAATATGACAAGAGTTTGCAACTAAATTAAAATGAGAGAAATAAAGGAGATCTAGATGATGATGAAGCTGAAAGCCTGTTAGACTAGAAGGGAAAGGTCATGTTATCCTTGATTGCAATAAAAAAATGTTTGGAAGAATGATATTTGGGGAGAGATAGGAAGTGAAGATATTGAATTCTATTTTTAGTCTGATGATTTTGAAATTTCTTCAGGACCATACACTTTGAAATATCCAACAAGCAGTTGCTGATAAATTGGAGAGATGTGGGTTTTTTCTAGTTTAAAAAATTTGAAAATGGTCGAATCACCTAAAGAGTGGTCATTAATGAGTCAGTATCAACCTAGCAGATTTTTTTTTAGCTTTAAGGGATTATTTTTATTTTTTATTTAAAGCTTCTTATTTTCAAAACATATGAATAGATAATTTTCAACATTCACCCTTGCAAAACCTTGTGTTCCCAAATTTTCCCTCCCTTCCCTTTCCCTTCTCCTCTAGACAAGTAATTCAATATATGTTTAACATGTGCTGTGCAATTCTTCTATACATACTTCCACAATTATCATGCTGCACAAGAAAAATCAGATCTAAAAGGAAAAAAGATGAGAAAGAAAACAAAATGCAAGCACACAACAACAAAAATGTGAAAATATTATGTTGTGATCTACATTCAATTCCCACAATCCTCTCTCTGGGTGCAGATGGCTCACTTTATCATAACACCATTGGAACTGTCTTGAATCACCTCACTGTTGAAAAGAGTCATCTCCATCATAATTGATCATTATATAATCTTGTTGTTGCTATATGCAATATTCTCCTGGTTCTACTCACTCCACTTTGCATCATGCAGAACTCTCTGAAGTCATCCTGCTGATCATTTCTTATGGAACAATAATTTTCCATAACATTTATATCCCATAACTTATTCAGTCATTCTCCAATTGATAGCAATCCATTCAGTTTCAAGTTTCTTGTCACTACAAAAATGGCTTCTCTTGCAGAATTTTTCTACTGGAATGTCATAGGTTTACTATCCAATTTGCAAATGGCATGAAGGTTAGATCATTAACTAACGTACTAATTATAAAACTCCATCCAAAAACAGCTTATTGGTCTTAAAGATTAGATTGACTAGAATATGAGGAAATTTATTAGGAATCATCTAAAATTAGTCCCTAATTCTCACATAAAGCACCCCCAATATCTCATAAGCTTTTCCTTATTGCCATGTCACATTTTATGGCCTAGTTCTTTTTTTAGATAAACTATTGAGTAGCCATATTTCTCCTACATTGTTTTTGTGAAGTTGATTTTTCTTTTAACTCAAGTATAGCACTTTACTTTATCCCTAGGATGTTTCACATTATCAAATTTGCCCCAATATTATTTGGATCTTGCTGCCATAACTAAGTAGTATTCTAGCTTTGCCTCCAATTTTTGTGTTATCTGAAAATTTGGTAAGCATTCCTTTGAAACTTGAGAACTGATTTTCTGAAAGACATAAATTGCAAAGGGATGAAAGCAATGTCTTATTTTTATAATGTCAATGGAAATACACTTTCAGAAGCAAGATGGAAAGAAGTAGGAATTCATTGAGGATGAACTTAGCTGGGCCTAGGTAGTCCTCAAAAGACTAATTAATCAAATTTGAAAATGAGAGTTAATCTCCATATGAAACTACTAGGTTTTGGTTGTCTATGCAATCTATTGATCAAGAAATATATGTAAGTGCCAGGGACTGACTTAAGTGTTAGAGATACAAAGACAAATTTTGAAAATAGTCCTTGTCCTCAAGAGGCTTTCATTTTAATGGAGGATGTATAAGTATGTATAGAACATGTGAAACATGACCAAAATTTTAGGAGGAAAGATAGCAGTTTTAGGAGTAGGTATAGAATCACAAAAGGCTGACATTTGAACTAAGATTTGAAGGGAATAAAGGATCTGAAAAGGTGGAGGTGAAGAGGGAAAGCATTCTGGGAATAGGAGGTAGTAAATTCAAAGGCATAAAGATAGGAAATAGAATGTTATGGGTAAGAAACAGAAAGCAAGTTAGTATGGTTGCAAAGTATAAGTTGTTTACATGTGGAATATGTAAAAAAGATAAAAATCAGAAGGGGCTAAGTTGTGAAGCACTTTGAATGCCAAAGACGTTTGCATTTGATCCCTAGAAAAATTAGGAGCCTCTAGAGTTCATTGAATAGAATTAAAGAATAGAGAAAATATTAATGCTAGGTTCTTATGTCACAAAAGTAATCTGGCCCTAAGAAGAATGCCTTAAGAAAACTATTTTGAATATTACTTTAAAGATTATTGGAACATGGAGAGATGAGATGGGAGAACAAATAGGACATTATGATACTAGTCCAGGACAAAAGGCCTAAACTATGACAGTGGCTGTGCAAAAAAAAAAAGAAAAATGAACTTATAAAAAAAGCACGAGTGAGAGTGAGTAGTCAAGGATGGACCAAAAACTATATAAACCTGATTAACTGGAAATATGGTGGTATCAAAAATAATAGAGGATAATAAAGGCTATTGTTACTCTATCATAGATGATGCACTCTAATTGAAGAAACAAGTTGTGGCTAGTCAGAAACTTCTGTGTCCAAGGAGTTTTTTGTTTTGTTTTGTTTTGTTTTTTCCTTTGTTGCAGACAAAGGAATAAAGCCAATGCAGAGGAGTGCATGGCAGATGGAAATGCAGATGCCAAACCAAACCACAGAGGACCATTATGTCAATGTTGAGATATCAATGGAAGTCTATTTGGTTATACTCTTTGGAACACTTTAAGCCACTCATCTGAAGCAAGCAATGACCACAGAAAAGGCCCTCAGATTCATTTTCTCTCCATTGAGAACAAAGCAAAAATCACACCTGCCAAACAGAGAAGCTTGAAATCAACAGGGAAATCAGATGTGATTTCAAGGTTCTAAAGTTCACAAATATGAAATGAAAAATCTGCCTGAGCTTCTCCCTGTAGGCAGTATATTAAAACCCATGGAAAATCTGATTTTTCCAGTACCACCTTTTGAGATAGAAAGTAAATGCTTATTAAAAAAGGACTTCAAGAAGAGTCCTCTAAGTGCTGGGTGTTTTTCTTTTTGGTTTTGATTTTTTTGTTATCTAACCCTTTGACATCTACCTCTAAAACCATAACTGAAATATCTATCTCCTGCTACTTTCATCTTCCAATTAAAAAGAAAGTTTCAAAGATTTTTAAAACATTTTTTCTCTAGTGACTCACAGGAAAATAAATGATAATTTCCTTCTTTTTTAGATGTTAATTGAACTATTTCCTTTTGTGTAGTTAAAGTGTTTTAAATAAAATTTAATTTTTAAGTAAATTCTAGTTTTCAAAAAATAATTACTAAAGTCAGATTCTACCTGAAGTATTTAATTCTTTAAGTGACAGTCTGACTCATGTCATTTCTTTGTATTTTTCACACAATGAAGTGTGTAATTAGGAATGAATTTGTCAATCATATAACTTTTTTTAAGGTACCTATTAAAAATAATGTTTGATTGGAAAATGGACTCATTGAATAATTTTGGTATTGTTGGTTTGTCTAAGTCCCTTTTTTTTT
>JAJPUD010006658.1:106168-124122 GCA_023553655.1 Myrmecobius fasciatus | reverse complement strand
AAAAAACCCTAAACCAAGAATCTGGGCACTTGTGGCCCCTCTCCTTCTGAGGCTCTCCCACTTGGCCTGTTCTGCCAGTCTAACCTTCCTTCCAGATTTCTCTTCAATTTTCATTTAAACCCCCTCTCCTGTGTATTTGCACTATCTCCCATAATCCCTACATACTAAAATGCCTCACTCTGCCTCAACTTTCCACAACCTATTTCCTCCTCTTTTGTCTCACTTTCTTCTCCAAGAAGTCTTCTCTGATTCAGTTCTATTCAACTTTGTTCTCCATCCACCTTCCCCCATCCTCAAACCTAGTTCAGTGCTGAGATCCATATTAACAAATGAATTTAACAAATTCATATTAATGCATATTAACAAATGAATTGTTAACAAATGAACCCTGTTCATTTTTTTGTTACTGACTCTCTGTTCACCAAATAAGTGCCCTGTCTCTTCCTTCAGAGTGGGAGTTTTCCTAGGGCCTGAGCCACTGGCCCTTCTTTAACTGAATGCTCTCCCACTTGTTTAAGTACCTTAGGGATCATGGGACCTTTCCATATGTCTAATGTCCAGCTGAAATTGTCTATATACAGATCCCAGTCTGAATGTGAACTCTTAGAGGATGGGAGCTGTTTTACTTTTCTCTGTAAATTCTTGGTGCTTAACACAGTTTTGCACATGGACCTTAATAAATGCTTTTTCTTTCCTTCTTTTCCCCTTTCTTCTCCCTCCATCTTTTTCTCCCTTCCTTCCTTCCTTCCTTCCCTCCTTCCTTCCCTCCTTCCTTCCTTCCTTCCTTCCTTCCTTCCTTCCTTCCTTCCTTCCTTCTTTTCTTCTTTCTTTCCTTCCTTCCTTCCTTCCCTCTCTCTCTCTTCCTTCCTTCTTTTCCAAACTTCACACAGAAATCTGTATGTGACTGGATAAATGACTTCTACTCTCTTAGATTTCATTTCCTTATCTAAAAAATAAAAGGGATTGTGCTGGATGATCCTTAATGTTCCTTTTAGCTCTAAACTTAGATTCTCTCCTGCCTGCTTGTTTTTTTTTAAGTTTCTTTCTCCTTTTCCTTCAGTGGGTAACTTTTGGAGATCTCTTGATGGGGGTCTCTGGCCTCCCTTTCTCTAACTACTCCATTCCTGCTACTATTTCTGCTCAGGCTCACCCTCAGAGCATTCCTCTAATCCCAAATCAATTTTCATATGTGTTTATGAACATATCTCAGGTTCTTCTCCCTAAAATGCCTGATTCAGGGAGGAGGAGAAACCCTGATGCCAAGAGAGAGATGTGTTTCAAAACAGCTTGGAGATCCAGAAATCCTTCTTTTTAACAACTCCCACTGTGTGTTCAAGTGAGAAAAGTGCTGGATTTTAAGGTCTGTGAGATCTAGGATAGGTCATTTATAATCTTTCTTAACTTCAATTTTTTTATCTATAAATTAATGATATTAGACCCATCCCTTCCAATTTTAAATCTATGAGTTTATGACCTTAGAAAGGTCATTTTACTGTCCTTCGCTTCAGTTTTCTCATCTGAAAAATGGGTCATTGATATTTTTCCTCTCTTTTAGACCTTTGATTTTTTTACTCAAGGGAACTTTACTCCACTAAAATCAATCAGTAACTCTTCTGTGATTTGCAGTTTTTAAAAGTTGCCTTGGGAGTGGAAAAGGGTTTTAAGTGACACTCAGGGTCATATAAGGAGTGTGTGTCAGAAGTAGGACACAAATCCAGGTTTTCCTAACTTTGAGGTCAGCCCTCTCTACATTATGCCATTCTGACTCTCAATGATACATGCATCCGATAAATGCTATCTTTCATGTGCTATCTAAATTCAGGTAAGATTATGGTTTAGGACTCTTCAGGGATTCTGGCATCCCAGGCTCCCAACCAGTCCCTCTTCACCCCAAATCCCTGAGTTTATCCCTAGAGACTTTAGAGCTTTGTAAAGGAACTCCACCCAGAACCTTGCCTCTGCTAATGATGAAGATTCCCAGGGAGAAAGGGGATCATAGACAGAAATGACTTGGGTCTGGGACACATCTGGGACATACTGGGACAGGGCAAGGCAAGTGTGCTTTTTTTACTCAGCATCCATTTTGTCTATCCCTTTAGATCTGAGTCCCACCTTTATCTCATGTCATTTCCCCTTGGTCAAGGCAAATTCTTAATGCCCCCTTTTCCTCTTAGCCTCCCCCAGATTGGGAAAGCTGATCTCCTAGCACTCTTGGCTTTTGCATCTCTGGATCCCTGGCTTTCCTAGTAGTTGGTAAACAGCTTATTAAGATGATTAGTGCGGTGTAATTAGAGATGGGAAAACAGAGGCCAGAGTGCTGGTAGGGGTTCCCCACCCCCCACCGATGCAGAGCTTCTCCAGGGGCAGGTTGATGCAACTCTGACTGACACAACCAGCCAGGGCTAGTGCCCAGAGTTTAGGATGAAGAGTGAACTGAGGGTCCAAGTCACAGCTGTCAAATTCCCAAGCAAGAGCTCCTGGTGATTTCATCCCATTTTCATGATGGAATGCATCTATTATGGGAGGGATGATGGGTGGTCATTGGTTGTTGAGGTTTAAATAAAAGGAGGAGGTCTCCAAGACCACTTTGGAGCATGGAGATTGAGAACCCATCCACAAAGTAGGCTTTGCCTGGCAGTAATACTAGAGTATTAGCAGTAACCAAGAGTATTGCTTCCCCTGGGGTTCACCCAGCCCTCTGTGGTTTCCTGTGGGGAAATGAAGACAGTATGGAAGGGAGTTAGGGACTATCTCCTGGGGAGAGATTCAATGATGAGGTATTCTCAGTTGCCAACATTAGATTCAAGGTTGCTGTAGCAATGAGAGTTAGACACTGCCCTAGTTGACAAGTCAGGGACTATCTAACTTTGAGGCATAGAATTAGAGGGCTCCCCTACTCCTGGCTGAAGGATTAAAAACTATCAAACTGAGGCTTTTAGAGACCATCTTATTCCTGCTGGGAAAGGAGAGAATTAAAGTCTATTCTAGTGCAATCAAAGGGGCTAGGCAGACTCTAAGAGGACTAAGAATCATCCTTTCTCAGTTGACAGATTTAGGGACCCTCAGTCCATTCTTTCCTCTCTCAGGAGCCTCACCACTGCACCCAAATTGGTGAGGAGTGATTTCTTTAGTCAGACCAATTCATCTTTTATAGGCAGAGTCCTGCTGAGCCTTATATTAGAACCCAGACCCTGAATTAGGGTTGGTAGTTAGCAAAATGGAGTGTGTGTGTGTGGGGGGAGAGAATGACAAGAAGAGGGATATTAAAAGAGAATTTCCTTGAACCTGCCCTCAAGAAAATCTCCTTCCAAGTTATAGTCCCCATTGGAACTAGGGTAGATGCCCTCAAGACTCTGACTCTCTCTCTATGGTGTGGATTTAAAGGTTTATGGAATCATAGATTTAGAGCTAGAAGAGATCTTCGAGTCTCATCCCTTCATTTTACAGATGAGGAAACTGGGATCCTGAAAGAGCAAGTGGCTTTCTCACCATCACGAAGAGTTGTGGAGCTGGGATTTGAGCCTGGCTCTCTTGACTACAAGTCCAAGCCTCTTTCCATAGTACTGATAAGTGGCAAATTAAGATCAATTCAATCAATAAACATTTATTAAGCACATACTATGTGCCAGGCATTGTGCTAAGCATAATTGAGGAAAGGAAAGGTGACTCCTTAGCAATTTGTAAGGAAGGATTCTATACCACTGAGGAAGAAGGAACAGCAGTGACTTGATTCCTCAGATAATGGTTCTAGGAGAGAGAAATTGATTTAGGGCAGCCCAGTCTGGATGAGGAAATGGTATGGAGGGGAGGGAATCTCTAACCTAAAGTGAAAGATATTGAAGGACATTGACCTGGTTGATTACTTATTGGCTATGCTGTGGGGGGAGAGAGGGTTTGGACCAAATGGCCACTGAGGTCCCTTCCAACTTCTGTGACAGAGATACTGCTTCTCTGCTTCCCAAGCATTGTCTAGAAAGGTGGAGGAGAGGGGCTCCTGGTGGCAGCTGGACTAGTCCCCTGAATATGGTAGGAGTCAACAGGTGTGGCCCAGGAGGGCCAGGCCTGGGGAACTGGGCATTTATCCCACTGGCCTCCTCACCATCCCAGGGGCATTTGCCAATGGCTGCCCCACCCTCCTCAGCTCTGGCCTCTTGCCAGCCCCTATGGCAGGGAGTGCCCCCATCCCCATCCTAGCTTCTCTCCAGCCCCTTTCCCACTATCCCTGTTTTGCCTTGGTGCCTTTGCCCCACCCCCACAAGGATGCTTGTGGAAAAGGGGGGGGGGAAGAGAAGCTGGTCAGGCAAGCTTGGGGGAAGGGAGGAGGAGGAGGAGGAGGAGGAAAGGGAGGTCATGGGGTGGGGCTGACCCCAGCAGGAGGTCACCAGGGCTGTTAATCCAGCCTGACTGCGGGCCCTGGGATGAGCAGGGAGGTATTAGGGAGTTTACAACATCCTTTCATCCTGAAGGCTGCCTACCCGCCCTCTCCTCCTTTCTTTCTTTTCCTTTCTTTCCTTCTGCCTTTTTTTTTCATTCCCTCCCTTTGCTGGCAGCCCAGCCCTAATAAAATGCAGTGTCTCCAGCAAGTCTGCCCGCCTGCCGCCTCACTGCTGCTCCCACCCGCCTGCACGCAGCCCTCAAACCAAACTGCTCCACTCAAGCCCCGCCTGGCAGCTGCCTGCCACCTTAACCCTTGCCAACCCAGCCTGGCGAGTGCTCAGGACTTCCTTCCCTCCTATCACCTCCTGGAGCTCCTGCCAGGCTGATCTTGGGATTTCTGAATCCTTTCAGCATGTGTCTGTGTGTCCTGGGTATGAGCACGAATAGTGTGTGTTTGGGAACTAAGACTCTTGCCTCTATTTATGTTTGTGTCTATTGGATGAGAGGAACTCAAAGGTCCCGTCTAATCATAAAATTCTCTAAGTGTGGGTATAATATAGTGATATTCCCCGGGTGTGTGTATATACCCACTGCTACACGGAGGCTGTTCTCCATGTTCCCTGTGGGAATGTTTCTAGGTTTTGAGTGTCTAATGCACATTATAGGGCTCCCATTTATCTGGTGTTTGTCCATGTGTTTCCACATCTGTGTGTAGGATGGCATGTATGTGCCCATGTGTGTCTCTGTGGCTAACTCCCTTGGCTCTCTGCTGCTGTGTGACTGTGAGTGTTTAAAGCTCTGCTTTTAGTGTGGGTGAGTGTGTTTGGTCCGGGGCATCATGAGCCGTCCCCGTGTGAATAAATCTGACATGTCCCCGTGCCCATGTCGGTCCGCGGCTGCAAGCCGGTTCCGTGCCCCTTTCCACGTTGGCATGGGAGAGACAGATTGCTGTGTTTCTTGGCACATGAGCCTGTGTGATGTGATGTTGTTGAATGTATGTGTCCGTGTGCATAACTCTTGGCGCTCGGCGTCCAGCTGCCCAGTGAACTCAGTGCCTTCTCCCTCCAGCTGCACAGCTTCCTTTGAAAGGCCCCAGAGCTTGGGGGCTGGAGAGGGTGGAGGTTAGGCTGGGGAGGGAGGGAGGCACCCAGCCAGCCCAGAAGACTGCGAGGTGGGAAGCTGGGAGGCCAGCAGCCCTGGCCCCGGTCATTCAGCAGTGAGAGGGTTCTGAGTCAGGGCTTGGTTCTCTCCCGGGGAAGGTAAACACGGAACCCACCCGTCTTCAGACATTAGGTCGTTTGTTTATCTCCCGTCACCATCGCTATCCCCGGCCCAAGTCCCATTTGCTTGGGGTCCCTGCCAGCAAGGGAGGAGGGGAGGGGAGCCGGAGAGGGTGCCCCTGTCTTTAGCCCCCTCTCTCCCCTAAGCTGGATGCTCAGCTAGACCAGATACCAGCCCTTTACGACGTAGGAGGTGAGGGGCTCTGGTGGGGGGAAGGGGACAATGAGGTGGGGAATGCCTGTGTAAGCAGGTCTGTCAGGAGCCAGAGATCAAAGAGCACCCTCAGGTGACCCTGCAGCCAGTAGAGCAGAGGCAAGCTGCCTGGCAGGGGACGCCACGCTGAGTGGAGTCCTTGGGGCCCTGTCTGCCCAGGGCATCAACCTGGCACAGGAAGGGGGGTCAGAAAGAAGAGGGAGGTTGGCAAACATAGTCTTTGCTTACTACTTCCATGAACCTGCTACTTGTGTGACCTCAGAAACCTCTGCTTCTCTCAGATTCATGGGGGAAGACTCAAGCAGAAATTCTTAACTCGGGATCTACAGACCCAGGAATAGATTGGGAGAGTGACTGTGAATTTGAATGGGAAAAAAATGACAAAATTAGTGATTCCTTCAATTATTTAAAAAAAAATTCTTCTAGGGGTTTAAATATTCCCCCAGACATCTATGACACAAAAAAGATTAAGAATTTTTAGCCTAAATGATTTTCAAAAGTCCCTTCCAGCTCTAAATTCTATATCCTAACAAATTTTTTTTTACCTCAAAACAGAGGTCCTTTCTGATACTTCCCAAACCAAGACTGGGCTGGGGTGGGAGCCTCAGAACAAAGCAAGGATGTAACAATCCAAATTCAAGTACCAGTGTACTTGCTTTCCCTAACTCTGGGTGGCAACTCACCAGCTTTGGCATGGTGGAGGAGGAGGGAATACACAGAAGAGCCCACCTTCCCTACAAAACCCATTCCCCCTTAAATCAGGCATCATCAGCTCTGAAATTCAAGGACTGAACTCTCCTTTATCCCAAACCTCTTCCCAAACTCCCAGTGGGCTACTGGCTAAGCCATGAGTTTTTAAATTCCATTTTTTTATTAATATCAGATATAAAGATTGGTCCAGTAAGAAAGCACAAAGGAAGAGAAGGGTGGTATGGTGGCAGGGGAGGGGGGAGTAATCGCCAGGGCCATGCTGTCTCTTGGGGTGAGATTCTTGGAGACCCGCATATTTCCCAGCCTTCCTGCCCATCCCTGCCCCAACCAAGCCAAAATCCACCAGGAGCCAACAACCCCATTCTCTGAATTCTATACATAGCAAAACTTATACAGGAGGGAAGTCACATAAATAGGAAACCATGGCAGGGAGGAGGTGGTTTCTCTCTCTTAAAAAATATTATATATGTGTATATATATATATATATAAATGTATATATACATATATATTTCTACAGTTTTTGGGTTCCCCCCTTTCTTTGGTGTTTTACCACAGTAAGGGTAGGAAGAGAAATGAATTTTGGGGTGGGGAGGAGGAAAATCCCATGGTATCCTCATTCCAAGAGGAAGGAGCTGAGCCATCCTGCTATCCCATCCCCCTTTTCTTCCCCTTCATTGAGCATTTTCCAACCCAGTCCAGCCGGGAGAAATGTCTTTCCCTCCGACACCCTAAAGGGGATGACTATTACTTTTTTTTAGTGGCTGGTTTTCTTCATGACTTGGGGTTTGAGGGCTAAAAATCACCAACTTACTGGAGAAAGAGATGAAGTAGGAATGTGGGAGGAAAAGGCAAAGATGCCCAAGAGGGGAGTTTGGTCCTATTTCTTAACAATGCCCTTCGTTTTCTATTTTTCAACAGCTTTTAGACCAAAGTTGTGCAAAGTTCTGTACACTGAACGAGAAACACAGCCCTGGGGAAGAGAAGGGGTCTGGGGTCCTAGAGCAAAAAAGAACCACTCAGCAGGTTCCCTTCTTTAAGGCCACAAATAATCAGTCTTTTTCCCACTTTGGGTTTTTTCTTTGGTTTAAACCCCAATTCTAATATGGGATTTGAGGGAGGTGGAGAAGGGCAGAGGGGACAGAAAGAGCCTCCACCCATTCCTTCTAGCCTTCTTACCAAGGGAGTTCATTAAATGGTCTTTTCAAGGGCTGGTAGGGAGAGCAAGGTCTGCCTTTTAAGCCAGAATCTCCCAACCACTTTGCCAGTATCTCCAAGCACTCTCTCTCCCTTGCCCTTCTCCCCTTTCCATCCCCCAAATCTCTAGTCCAGAGGAATGAGGCAAGTGTCAAATCCTATAAGACAGGAACCTCCCAAAGCCTGTCCAGATTCGTCCAGAGAAGATACTGTCCCAGCTGAGTACAACACACCCCAGCATCTGGGTGGCCAGGTACAGCACGGCAGGGGCAGCAGGGAACAGAGGGTGGGAAATCCCGAGTTCCTATAAAGTTGTTCAGGAAGACCCCAGATCCCTGAAGAAAGGGAGTAGCCTAGGGAGATCAGGGGGCCTCTCCCTACCCCTTCCACTCCTTGCTGATTCCTGAGTATCGGCCATGACGGATGCTCCTCTGGCTCAGTCCTGGGTTGTCCTTCGTTGGTAGTGGGTGGGGAGTCTGGGTTCCCCCAGGATCCCAGAACAAGGGTCACCCTCAGTACACAGCCCCACTATTAGGTGGAGGGCCAGGAGAAGTGTGATGTAGGGTGGCAGGAGGTGGGGGCTGCTGTAAGTGAGGTCCGCTCAGGTTCTGAGTGTGATACCAGGAATTGGTGGGGTCGTCCAGGTAGCTGGGGGAGGCACTATAGGGGAGCGGCGGGGGAAGCTGGCTCCGGGCTGGGGCCGAGGTGCTGTGGGAAGAGGTGTCCCAGAGGGCTGGAGAGGGGGGCGAGTTGCAAGCCATGGAATCGCTGTTGTTAGGACTATGCTCCAAGGGTACTTCCCCATTCTTGTAGAGCTTCTTAAACTTGGACCTACGGTTCTGGAACCAGATTTTCACCTGGAACAGAGAGGGGGTATCAGTTAGTGCAGAGCTGGGAAGAGGTGGAACGGGGGCAAGGAGGATAGGGAGTGCATTGGAACAGTGACGTTCTCTTTCATATCAGATGCCTATAGATACTCAGAGCTACACAGATAAATATACACCTACATACATCTACAGACACAAATACCCTCCCCTTTTCTTCCCCCTCCCACCCCAGCTATATAGAGACAAACAGTGACATACTCAGAGACATTCAACCACACATTCACAAATGTATGGATCCATACAGGGATTCAGGAACTATTCATGGAGGGGGGGAGAGATATGACTTGGGGACCCTTATCTGTCCTTCAAAGTCTCAGGGAGCAGGTGAACAATGACTCCCCAATTCCCCTCAGGGTATCCCCCCTCCTCGACATTGCTCCCCACCCCGTGACACTGACAAACAATGATTCAGCTCTCTCACTGGGTGACCCAGATTTCCAGTGGCTGGGCCCCACGCAGCGTCCCACCTGTCAACGCTAGGAGGGAGCCAGGCGTCCCGCAACCCTCCCCTCAGGGGCACAGTGCTGCTGCCAGGATAGGGTGGGAAGGGCCCTGAATAGTCCCCAGGTCTCTCTGGGGCCTTTTTTGAGGGGCATCACAACTGTGCAGGGGACTTTGAAGACTAATCTTTGAACCAGGTCAGGTTTCTTGCCTTTTTCCATTAGTCCCTCTTTCCTGTCCTAGGTTTGCAGGGGCAAGGGAGACATAGCTCAGTCAGCTGGTAGGAGTTGTTTGTGGGGCCTGGAGCTAGAGGTTCCCTTTTCTGGGCAGTGATTGTGTGGTTCACTGGCAAAAAAGTAATATCAGAGGACCTGAGTTCAAATTCTGATCCTGTCATTTATTACTTATGTAATTTGGGGAAAGTCATATCACTTCCTCTGGAACTCAGTTTTCCTCATTTGTAAAATGAAGGGAGTTGGACTATGTGATTTCTAAATGCTTTCCAGTACTAAATCTATGAAAATTCTGTGATTCACCAAGAATGTGTTGGGGACCCAGCAGGGATATAGCTCCAGAATTTATATGTGTGTGTGTGTGTATATATAAATTATTTTTTTTTACAAATACATATATATACTCATATGCTTTTATATATACACATATACAGACATATACACTTATCTACATGGCTACTACATATATTCAATACACATAGTAACATACAGATACATACATGCATATAGGTATGTTTGTACTTTTACATACACACACACCCATCCCCCCCCAGATATGTGCACATCCATGCATGTGTAGTTCAATCTAGGGAATGTCACATGGAATAGACTCTGATTAGGTAAATAATCAGGAATTCTTGGATCAAATGGGAGGGGATGAAAATTTCTACCGAGGAGCAGAGTTAGTCCCCCTCATTATTTTGTTTCCATGTTAAATGTATACAAATACATGAACCCACATGTAAATATTCAAATATAGCTGCTCATTCTAATACTAATATTAAAGCACAAAACTCAAGGACAGGCACATAGCCCTTAGTAGTTAAGAACCAGAGGGATTGTCTATCCATCTCCATACTTAAATTGCTCCCCTTTTCTCTTGCCAGACTGTGGTGGGGAAGGCAGTATCTTAAGTTGAGATCTTAAAGAGACAGCTAGAGTGTACCCCCTCCTCCCCTTCTTGATGCCCAGAGGTCAGAAAATAAGGTTTCAAATGGGGGTAGCCGGGGCTCCAGCTGCAGCTCTAGGGATATGGGAAGAGTAAAGTCTTACTTGGGTCTGGGTGAGGCCCAGTTGGGCAGCCAATTCAGCCCTCTCGGGCAGTGCCAGGTATTGGGCCTTCTGGAAGCGGCGCTGTAAGGCCGCCAGCTGGTAGCTAGAGTAGATGGTTCGAGGCTTCCTGACCTTCTTGGGCTTCCCATTCACCATTCGGACCTCCGGCTCCGGCTCCTCCTTCACCGACACTGTAGGGGGAGGGAGGAGCATGGGTCAGCCTCCAGAGATTTCCTCACTACCCTCTTCTAACTCCCCCACGTACTGCCCTCCCCTCTTCCCCTCTGGGATTTCCCCAGCTTCTGAGCCTCAGTGCACCGGAGTTGAGCAAAATGAGCACCCAAGGGAGGGAGTTGGGACTCCGGTAAGGGTTGGGGCCAAGCCGGTCTGAGTTGGGCTGGGCTCCAGGGCCGCCCACAGCTCGGAGCTCCCCATCCCGTCTGGGTGTCTCTCCAGCTGAGCAATCTATCGGTGGCTGGGTGTCTCTCGGGCTCGCCCATAACTAGTTTTACAGTATCTTCCTTCTCTCACCCTTCTCTGTTGTCTTTTTGAAAATTCCGGACACTTTCTTTCCCTGTTTCACAGTGTGTCTCTTTTTCAACTCCTTCTGCTTCGTGTTCTGGTCTCTTGTTTTGCTCTGTCTCTCCCCCAACTCTCTCCTTTGCTATCACCATCTTAGTCCCTTTCTCCTTTTCTCTTTTAATTGCTTCTTTCTTTGTTTTCTATCTCTCTCTTTTTTTTGTCTTCTCATCTCTCTTATTTTTACATGTTTTCTTTTTTTTCTTCCTCCTTTTTTTTTTTTTTGCTTGCTCATTTCTTCCTCAAATCTTTCTCCCTATTCTCCCCGTGACTCTCACCGTTTTCCCTTCTTCCAGCCTTTTTTTCAGACAACTTTTTTTTTTCTTTCCTTGGGTCCCGAAGCAGGCATACAGTCGATTTCCACTTAACTTCACTCTGCCTATTCCATGGACCCTCTGACACTCTCCATTTTTCACTTGTTTAACTCTACTCCTATGGCCCTCATCCCCACCCACCCCCACCGTGCAGTAGGCGCCCGTTCCTAACTCTGAGCAGTCTATTTCCTCCGCTTCGGAGCTTGATCGCCTCTAAGATCTTATCCCTATTTACCTGGATCCTGGGCTGGCAGCGGCTGCTCCCGGTAAGCCCCATATTGCCGATAAGAGGCTCCATAGGTATATTCCGACTTGGGCGAGTAGGCGCCAGTGCCTGCAAGCCCATTGAGATTGAACTGATGGTGATAGGCGTAAGGATTCACCGCCTGGCCATAAGGTTGACCAGTGTAATAATCGTGCTGCGGAGCGCTATAGTAGCCCAGGTCCGTGACTGAAGACTCCGGTAGAGTGGGGGAGTCCTTGGAGCCAGCATGGCAACTGAGTGAGCTGGAAATGTCCGTGAGGATGCTACTGAGCTTGCGATCGAAGGAGCCACTCATCGCTGCTGGCCGACTGGCGCCGCACCACCCCCGAGGTGGCTGCAACCCGGGGCGAGCGAGCTCGAGGGAGAAGTAGCAGAAAGGGGTGGGGGTCGTGAGCAGAAGGGGAGGGGAGGCGGGGGCCTCGTTGTCGCGGGTCTCCGGGGGAGGAGGAGGCCGAAGGGGCTCTCAGATCATCGTCTGCTCTGGCCGGCGTTAGGTGCCTCTCGCGTCCCGCGTCTCAGCCAAATACTGCCAGCTCCGCCCGGCCGGCTGGTTATGGGCTTAATTGTGGAGTCAGGGAGGGTGGATGCTGTTCGCTGATTGGCTGGAAGTATTGCCTTGAAGGCAAAACACTTCTGTCTCTCTCTCTCTCTCTCTCTCTGTCTCTCTCCCAACCTCTCTCTCCCACTCTTTGTTGTTATCCTAAACACATATATACACACGCCCCTTAGTCCTCCTCTAGTCAGTCTCAACACTTTTCCCCCTCCCCCCAAACCTGAAGTGTCTCTGAAATGTTACGTTGGCTTGGAAGTGGTGGTGAATTTAAAAAAAAAAAAAAAAAAAAAAAAAAGAGTTGGAGGGTGGGGAAGAATGGGCAGGGGAATTGGGTTTGAGAGTCCCTGTAAGTGACCACGTGTGCCTCTGACTGACCGTGGGTTTGATTGTGGGCCTAGTTTCTGGTACGTTTGTGTAGACGTGTGTGGTGGAGGGACAGAAGACAGTCCCTATATGATATTTGTTTAGGATAATGCATCTAAGTACCTGTGTGCTTACATGAATGGTATATCTACAACCAAGATACACACGTGTAAATTGAAAGTAGCCTAATGTGAGGGAGAGGTTTCCAGAAAATGGGGAGAGTTCACCAAAGCTCTAAGGAATAAGTAGACTTTCTAGGTTCTTGTCATCCTGAGGATGGGGAGAAAGATCTTATTAAGGGGAGGTGGGATGTGTAGTGTGTGTGATCATAGAATCGTAGATGTAAATCTGGAAGGGACCATAAAGACAAACTAGTTGAACCCCCTCATTTTACAAATAAGGAAACTGAGGCTCACTAGGTTAAGTGAATTGCCCAAAGACACACAGGTTTATATTTGGATATAGGGTTTCTAAAAGTAATGATAATTGGAGTAAAAGATGATATTAGAGAAAATCATGGAAAGGAGTGGGTTAGAGAAGGCAACGGGATCTGCTTAACTTACATATTTGAGGAAGGAGAGATATTGTGACATTTGATTTTGTTCCCAGCTTGCCTTTCTGGAGAAACTATAAATCTGGAATGTGTCTTTATACAGGAGGTCCCAAAATAATTTTAAATTATTAAAATTAAAAACCATACTAACACACTGATTACACTTGGTATACAGGGAATGAGCTTGTAGGGTTGCTCCTATTTCTGATATGCCTTAGGAGGGGTAGAGATATATTAGATGGTATGCTGGATAGTAGTTTATGTCTCTGCCTTAGTGCTGGGGAGAGGGGCTCTTTGTATTTAGGTCTAAGAATTGTGTAGGACTGGGGAGGATTTGTTTAAATTCATGGGACTGAAATAAGGTGGGCGTCCAGATGGAAGAACCTTGTGTTACTGTACAGAAGTTCACTTGTATGAGGGATTGTGTATGTCTGGATGGAGATGCATACAGGGTTGCAAAACACGGGGGTTTGTGTATCTGGATGTAGGCACAAGTATGGGTACCAATGTGTATATTTGTATGTGTCCCTATCTGGGCATGGATACAAATATCTCGATCTTTTCCCAAGCTTATTTTGATGAGAAGCTTGACGAACTCCTTCCTTACTCCCCTTCTTCCCTGCTAAATTTTACCTCATTCCATCCTCCAGCCTAGCCTTCCCTCATACCACTGTCCCTCAACTTCCCCACGCTTTCAGGGACTTCTACTCCATCCTATGAGGAAGAGTGTATGGGATGTTCTGAAGTCATGAAATTTGGGGGTGTTGTTTCCCCTCCCCCTCCTTCCCAATCTAACCTTCTGACACCCCTCAATTCATCATCTCAACGCCTCGACTCCGGAGCAAGCAGTGCAATCCCGCCACCTGCTGGTTATTAGCGGTACTGCATCTCAGTGGGCCCTCAACTTTGGTTAGACAGTTGGGAGCAAAGGGGAGGCATTAGGCTTGCATCTCTGTGAAGCATGGCAGGGTTGAGAGTGAATAGGGCTAAGGAGAATGGAAAAGATTTTGAAACCCATTTCATGTCTTATAGAAAGATGAGGAGAGGGCTCCATGACCCCCTCCGTGTCTTCTGAAAGACCTAGACCAAGTATCCACTGTGGGGAAATAGTTTTAAAGTACTTAGCTCTCCTCTCCTCTCCTTTCCTCCCCTCTCCTCCCCTCTCCTCCCTTTTCTTCTCTCCTCTCCTCTCCTTTCCTCCTCTCTCCTCCCCTCCCCTTCCCTCTCCTTTTCTCTCCTCTACTCTCCTGTCCTTTTCTGTCTCCTCTCCCTTCTCTTCCTCTTTTTTTAAATAGGGGGAAACAATTCAGCAACTGAAGGGAGACACGCTTCAGCTTTTAAGACAGAGGGACAAGGGACGGATCCCCTTTTCCCTGGGGCATTTGCTGCGTGGGAAAGGTGGGGGCGCGGGGAGTGGGGGTGGAAACGGTATCTGTCTATCTCCGCGTCCCCCCAGCGCCTATCGCCCGCCACTCAAAGCCCGTGGCAAGGCGAGTTTCCACCCGCTCGGGGTGCCCTCTGTTCTGCTGCCAACAGGGCGCCAAGGGAGCCGGGGGCGATGGGGGAGGGGGAGGGCATAGGGTGCGGCGCAGTTTCCCCTTCCCGGGAAGTTTGATGAGTAGGGGAGTTAAATAACGAAAAGAGTTTTGGGGCGAGTCGAGGTGGCAGTGGGGAAAAACGGTATGTATGAAGTAAAAGGACAGAAAGGGGTGCATTCGAAAGCCCCTCCCTCTCAACATTCTGAGGAAAAAAGAGCCAATGTCTAGACAGCTTTCCTGAAGGACTCTGGAGAAAAGTGGAAATGTGAGATCCAGCCTCAGATTCTGCCTTCCAAAGGGTTAAGGAGGAAATTGGAAAGAAGAAATCTCATTTTACAGATGAGGAAACTGAGATGCAGAGAAAAAACTATTTATCCTAGGTCAGGTAGTTAGTAAGCAGGTACCTGGATATTTAGGTCCATTTATGATTCAAATCTAGTATTTTCTGTACATCACAAAGACCTCCTTTATCACAATTGCTCTCTTCAGCCCCTATATGTTAAAGTATCCTTCTACCCCAGTTTTTGGATGTGAGGAATGAGAGGGAATCTCCTCTGTTTCTGGAATTAAATTAATGTTAGAACTTTAAAGATCTGTGATTTTTTTTTTATCCTTCTAACTGAAGAGAATCCCAGTCCTTTCACCTTTATTTCCCCATCTGAACACATTCATCAGCTGATGGCAAACACCTCTGAGGTGAGGAAGGCTAGATTTCCAATGACAATCCATGTCTACTCTGCTACTCAAAGCCTTTCATGTTTGGAAGCATCTGCCAGAGTTTGTGTTCTGTTGGCACATCCTCCAAGAAGTTAGCCATAGAGCAGGATTTTTAGAAAGGATAGGCAATAGCACTGACTGGTGAGCTAAAATTGAATAAGCCTATAGGACAGAGCCCTTGCTTTTCCTTGTCCAAAATACATGCCCACTTATGTGCCATTTGTATCCACCAATTGCAACTATGTTACTGAACGCCCCTTTTAGCTTTGTTAAGGCATCCTTGTCCAGGTTCAGCATTATCAAGCTATACCTTTTGAAACAGGGATGTGGTCCCTACTGCAGAAGGTGATTTCTCACTCTTTGTCTCTCCTTTTCATCTCTCAAATGCTGCCTTTTATCATTCTAATTTTATGTAAATAAATAGATAGATAGTTCACTTTCCTCCACCTAGAGGACTGTAGGCTCTTTGAAAGCAGGGACTTTGTAATTTTTCACTTTTGTATCACCAGTTTTTCACACAGGGTCTGACACATAGTGGTGTTTAATAAATATTTTTTAATCAAATTAGTATGGAAAAAGTTACCTCGTTAAGTCTGGGCAGGAATTTTCTCTAGAATGGTAGCAGCGGGTACAAATGATACATAAGTGGACATATAAGGTTGGGGCATAAGAGCTACATGGCCAGCTGTGAGGAGTATGTCCAGGTGGACCCTATAGACTCCCTTAACCTCTCTGTGACTCATTTTCTAATTTGTAAAATGAAGGGGTTGAAAGGCTTCTAAGATTCCTTCCAGCTTTAAAATCTGGGATCCTATGATCCTATCGATGGTGGACTGGTGAGGATTGCTGGGTGATGGAGTGGGACTGACGCCACTCATACTGTCCAATCTGGGGCAGGGCACCTCGCCCTGGGCCAGCAAGATGAACAGGTCCTAGCTCTAAAGTCGTATTCACCTATGAAAGAACTCTGGAGATGTCAGACTGTGGAGAGGCAATATGGAGAAATCCTGGCAAAGCTAATGTCTGTGTTGGGGCCAAAAGAGAGTCAAGAGAGATATTCACTGATGTTCTTAGATGAACTAATGTTAAAAAGAATATTAGATAAAAAGAAGCATAGTTGGCATGAGGATGGCATGGGTTAAGCAGATGCTTAAGGCTTTGAGGGCAAAGCCTGGGAGGTGGCCCCAAACCCTGCCCACACTCTTTTGGGCATTGGGCAAAGCTATCACAGGAGCCCAATTCAGATGCCAATGGGCAGAAATGACCTAATTCACTAGTGTCCATTTGCACCCAGGGCAATAAGCATAGTGATGAGCTTGTGTGCAGGGCAATAGGCAGGATGCCATCTGAACCCAAATAAGCCAGATCTTGCAAAAAGAAGGTTGTTGTGACAAAGAGATGTGATACAGAACAGGGATGAGGAAAGAGCAATATCACTAGTGTCTTGAACTATCTTAGTGTCAGATGTCCATGGTGTTTGGGAAAAGATAAATATTACGTCCACCACTCTTCTTGGCTGCTGTGTCTTAGATGGTAGAAGAGTTGGGAGCCATGGTCTCTGGACCACCATTGCCTGAGGATCTAGCACCATCTAGTGGTTATTAGAGGGAAGGTAGAACTTTAGTAAGGGGTGAGATGGGAGGGGGTATACATGTGTGTACAGGGGACTCTGGGTTTGTGTGTTTAGAATCATAGGACAAAAAAAAGTCACAGATGGAAGTACATTATTGATAATTTAATCCAATATTTTTCATTTTACTTGTGATCTCTGTGACACCGGCATGACCTCTGTAGTATTAAGTACTATTGGTCATCTCTTGGATATTCATTTGATCTGAGTTTTCAAGTATTTTTCTTTCTTGGTTTTCCACCTCCCTGTTTGACTGTTCCTTTTCAGTTCATTTTGTTGAATCTTTATCCAGATCACACACAGTAACTGTTGGTACTCCTCAAAATTGTTCTCTACATGCTATATATTCTCTTTCTTAATGACCTCAGGGCCATAAGGGAATGAGATGCTGGATCTGGAGTCAGGAAGATATGAATTCATGAGGGACTTGGACATTTCTGTAACCTCTGTCTGCCTCAGTTTCTTCCATTATAAAATAGGAATAATAATAGAAACCATTTTTGTACCAAATTAGATATTTGTATAGTACATATTAGGCACTTAATAAATTCTTTACTTGCTTCCTTATCGTTTCTGTATATATAACTCCTGAATCTACATATTCAGGTCTGGTTTCAGTCCCATTTCATCATTTCATAGATATTCTATAGCTCAAACTCAACATGGCCAAAGCAAAGCTCATTATCTTTTCCCCCAAACCCTCCCTTCACCCAGACTTCTCTGTTACCATCCAGAACACCACTCTCCTTCCAGTCCCACAGGTTTGTAACCTCAATATAATTCTTGATGGCCCCCCCCATTCTCACCCAGCCTACATTACTTTGCCAAAATCTTATCATTTGTATCTCTAATTTCTCTTCCATATATTCCCTTTCTACCACTCACATTGTTACCACCTTACGTTAAGCCCATATGATCTTTTTTTGAACTATTTCCATAGGCTTCCTCCCTTCCTTCCTTCCTCCCTCCCTCCCTCCCTCCCTCCCTCCCTCCCTCCTTCCCTCCCTTCCTTCCTTCCTTCCTTCCTTCCTTCCTTCCTTCCTTCCTTCCT
>JAJPUD010006658.1:71342-106158 GCA_023553655.1 Myrmecobius fasciatus | reverse complement strand
TCTTTCTTTCTTTCTTTCTTTCTTTCTTTCTTTCTTTCTTTCTTTCTCTCTTTCTTTCTTTCTCTCTTCCTTTTTCCTTTCAAGGCAATTGACTTGCTCAGGGTCATACAGCTAGTAAGTGTTAAGTATATGAGGTTGGATTTGAACTCACTCCTTCTAACTCCAGGGCCCATGTTCTATCTTCTTTTTTAAGGATATACTTTTTATACAGTCACTGAACTTTTTTAGGGGGAGGCATTCTGTTTCACTCAGTTCATACACATTGTCCCATTTGTCTCTGAATTGAGGTATCTAGGGGCACAGAGGATAGATTGCCATGTCCGTAGTCAGGAAGATTCATCTTCATGAATTCCAATATGGCCTCAGACACTTACTAGCTGTGTGATCCTGGGCAAGTCACTTAACTTGTTTACCTCAATTGCCTCATTTGTAAAGTGAACTGGAGAAGTAAATGAAAAACTACTTCAATATCTTTGCCAAGAAAACCTCAGATGGGATCATGAAAAGTTGGACATGACTGAGTAATAACACTACTTGCTATTTTATCTTCTTGGTGTTCAGGGGGAATCCTATGTGACATAGCCTCCTTCACAGGCCTGTTTTGAGAAAACTGCTTTGTAAACAATATGAACAATTTATTGTCATTTTGCCTTTTTTCTTCTTGAAATCTTTCAATAACTACCCATTTTTTCTTGGTTAAAACCAAAATTCCTTACCTTGGCATTCGGTCTAACTACAATCTCCCCTCCCCTAATCATATTTCACATTTCTCCTCTTTTGTGTTCCAGTTGTATTCCAGGCAAACTGAAGTATTCATGTCTTTCCCCATCTTTACATCCCTGTGCCTTTACTCATACACAGAGATGGAATGCCTACCCCACCCATCTCCTCTGTTCACATGCTATCCATCCTTCAAATGACAAATCACCTCCCTATAAAGTCCCTTTACTAGTTTACAATGTCCCTTTCTCAAAAACCACCCTGTGAAATTAGAAGTGGTAGCATGATAATATTACTCATATTTTATATGGTGTTTTCTGGGCTGTTTTTTGAAATCAGAGGACTCAGATTCGAATTCTAACTCTGATACTTACTATCTGTAAAGTCTGGGGCAAGCCACTAAAATTTCCCTAGATCTCAGTTTTCCCAGATATTAAAAAAGGAGTTGAACTAAATAGTCAATGACATCCCTTAAAATACTAGAACTAGTCTAAATCACTATTGAGTAGAGAAATGCAAATTAAGACAACTCTGAAGTACTACCACATACCTCTCAGATTGTCTAAGATGACAGGAAAAGATAATGATGAATGTTGGAGGGGATGTGGGAAAACTGGGACACTAATACATTGTTGTTGGAATTGTGAAATGATCCAACCATTCTGGAAAGTAATTTGGAACTGTGCCCAAAGAGCTATAAAAATGTGCATAACCCAGCAATGCATATCCAGCAGTGTCTCTACTGAGTCTGTATTCCAAAGAGATCATAAACAAGGGGAAAAGACCCACATGTGCAAAAATGTTTGTAGCAGCTCTTTTAGTGATAGCAAGGAACTGGAAATTGAGTGGATGCCCCTCAGTTGGAGAGTGGTTGAATAGATTATGATATATGAATGGAATGGAATATTATTGTTCTATAAGAAATGAAGAGCAGGCTGATTTCAGAAAAGCCTGGAAAGATTTACATGAACTGATGTTGAGTGAAGTGAACATTGTACACAGCAACAAACAAGATTATGTGATGACCAATTGTGATGGACTTGGCTCTCTTCAACAATGAGGTGATTCAAAGCAGTTTAATAGACTTGTGATAACAAGTGCCATCCATAATCAGAGAGAAAATTATGGAGACTGATTGAGGATCAAAGCATGGTATTTTCACCTTTTGTTGTTGTTTTCTTAGTTTTTTTCCCCTTTTGATCTTATTTTTCTTGTGCAGCCTGACAAATATGGAAATATGTTTAGAAAAATTGCATATGTTTAACCTTTTTTGATTGCTTGCTATCTTGTGGAGGGGGAAAGAAAGAGAGAAAAAATCTGAAACACAAGGTTTTGCAAAGGTGAATGTTGAAAACTATCTTTGCAAGTATTTGGGAAAACAAAGTATTATTAAAAAGAAAAAAAATACTAGAGCTAGAATTCTATGACCCTACAAAATGGTCAGAGAGTTTAAGTAGCTTGTCCAATAATCATAACTTACATCTTTCTCATTTTTTTTCCTTTTTGATCTGATTTTTCTTGTGCAGCATGATAATTGTGGAGATATATATGGAAGAGTTGCACATGTTTTGCTAGGGTATGGAACCCTGCTGAGAGGGAGTACAGAGGCTACCTTGACCTGTGGTGCACAATAGGTTTTTTGCCACGTTGCAGAAATGCCCTTGTTGAGCAAGGAGCACTGGTGTATGGCATGGGAATGGGTAGAGCCTGAGGGTCACAGCTAGTTGCTCGTGAGCAGGGATGCCTTGACAGGGCCTCTCGCCTGTGAGTGGGTTGCTGACATGGCTGGGTGGGCTCTCCTCCCATTGGCAGATACCATGCATACGCAATGTCCACGAGCTGCTTCTCTGAATGGTGATTGGGGATTGCCTACTGTTCATGCACTGATCATGCTTGCAAAAATGTATATCAACAATGCTGTAAGGCATAATAAACTGGAGCTCTTTTCACACCCTATGAGTTCCCCTGCCTCATTCATCTCGCCTCTGAGATCAAAGGGCTCATACAAGGTGAGCTCTTAAAAGACGGCTGCAACAATGTTTAACATATATTCAATTGGGGAGGGGTGGGAAAAGGGAGGGAGAAAAAAATTGGAACATAAGGTTTTGCAAGGGTGAATGTTGAGAGCTACCTTTGCATGTATTTGGAAAAAAAACTATTATTTAAAAAATAATAATAATAATTTACAATTCTATAGCACTTTGAGGTGGGCAAACATGCTTTCTCCAAAAGCCCCTGGTGAGATATGCAATGAAAGTATTAATCACCTTCATTTTATAGGTTAGGAGACTAAGATTCAAAGAAATGATGAGATTGCTCAAGTCACTTGTGGCAAAACTACTAAATGGCAGTTTGAGTTTGGAAGTCACATAGAGCTAGGAAGTGCCTCAATTGATTCTAGGGTGCAAGGTCCTTAAATTCTTTATATTTGTATTCCCAACTCCTATTATAACTATAACCACACTTCAGTTACCTTCTCCTCTGCCCTCTTGTGGATCCTTATCCAGTCAGTGAATTCCTTGAACAATCTCCATTTTGGGGAAGAGCCCAGACCAGCCATCATTAATTCACTTTAAAAACAAACAAACAGGGGCAGCTAGGTGGCACAGTGGATAGAGCACCAGCCCTGAAGTCAGGAGCACCTGAGTTCAAATCTGGTCTCAAACACTTAACATTCCCTAGCTGTGTGACCCTGGGCAAGTCACTTAACCCCAATTGCCTCAGCAAAAATAAATAAATAAATAAAAAAACAAACAAACATTTTCATATTTGTCATATTGTGCAAGAAAAATCAGACCAAAAGGGAAGGAAGAAAACAAACAAAAGAAAAGAGGTGGAAATACTATATTTTTAATTCTAGATGTGACCATCATACATGCTCCAAGTATCTTATCCCCTACCCTCTCCCACTTATAGCCTCTTCTGTGTGCTGTCTTCCCCAATTAAAATGCAAGCTTTTTAAGAAGAGGAATTTTCTTTTTGGCTTATATTTACATTCCCAGTGCTTTGCTTCAAGGCACAGTAGCTGATTAAGTAAATATTTATCAATTACTACATTCTTCTTTTGTCATTAATAATAATAACACTAACATTAACAGCAACAATAATAGCTAGCATTTATATAATGCCTATTTATGTGCCAGATGGGCATGTAGGTGGTGCAGTAGATAGAATATTGGTCCTGGAGTCAGAAGACTCACCTTCCTGAGTTCAAATCAGACCTCAGACACTTACTAGCTGTGTGATTCTGGGCAAGTCACTTAACCCTGTTTACCTCAATTTCCTCATCTGTAAAATGAGCTGGAGAAGGAAATGGAAAACCATGCCAGTATCTTTGCCAAGAAAATCCCAAATGGGATCACAAAGAGTTGGACACTACTGAAATGACTGAACAACAATAAATAAGCCAGACATTGTGCTAAATGCTTTACAAATATAATCTCATTTGAGTCTCACAACAACCCAAGAAGAAAGTGTTATTACCACCATTTAACAGTTAAAGAAACTAAGGCAGCAGTTAAGTGACTTGCCCAGTTACTATCTAAGGAGAATTTGAACTCTGTACTTATTGATTCTAGCCCCTGTACTCAATCCACCATTATCACAAATCTTTTGTTCATTCACTTGGGAATTTAAATAATAATAACAACAATTCACATTATCTGTTACTTTCTACACCACAACCCTAATGAAGCAGGAAGTAAGTTCCTCCCATAACCATCTTGTACTTAGGTGAATCTGACCATATAGAATAGTGGAAGGAGAGCTCATTATATAGGAACAGTTGTTCAGTGTCTCCATTTGAGGTCTTCTTGGCAACAATGGTTAGCCATTTCCTTCTCCAGTTCATTTTACAAATGAAGAAACTGAGGCACACAGGGTTAAGTGACTTGCTCAGGGATATACAGCTAATAAGTGTTTAAGGTCAGATGTGAACTATGAAAGATAAGTGCAATTCACTGCACCATCTGTACTTAGGTGAATCTGATAAAATGGTACAGTGGAAGCAGAACTCAATGTGTAACAGAGGACTTGAGTTCAAATTCCAGTTCTGCCACTTAATCAGCATATGAACTGGAGAAAGTCACTTAAACTCTGTTACCTCAGTTTTCTGATTAATAGACCTTTACAATCCCTTCTAGTTCTAGATCTATAATCCTATGATTTATAATCCTATGAATATTATGATATATGATTATTAATCTATAAGATATTTATAAATCACTCAGTACAGTAGCAATTGGTAGGTACTTAATAATTACTTAATAAATGCTTGTTCCCTTCCCCACCCCTATGATTTCATTTCTTTGGCTACTATAGTGACTAGAAACCCCATTTCAAATCCCACTTGGCTTCCCCCCACCTTTTTTTTTTAAGTCAATAGGGTTTAATTTACTTGCCCAGGGTCACACAGCAAATAAGTGCCTGAGGTCTGATTTGAACTCAGGTCCTCCTAACTCCAGGGCTGGTGCTCTAGCTACTATGCCATCTAGCTGCCCCAGTTTCCCTTTTTAAATTTAAAAACAACCAAAAAAAAACCCTAACCCTACATTTTAAAATTTACATAAAATTTTCAAAATTCGAGTTTTTTGTTTCCAACTTAATCATCAATAAATACAAACATCCCAACATTCAGAAAAGCACACAAGAGATTGTAGATAAAACCCAGAAATTTAGATATATGCAGTTTATTAAATTGAACAAGGATTCTTACTGATTTGCTTTCTTTTTTTGATCTGATTTCCCTTGTGCAGCAAGAGAATTGTATAAATATGTTTATACATATTGGATTTAACATATATTTTAACATATTTGCTTGCCATCTAGGGGAGGGGATGGGAGGAAGGAGAAGAAAATCCAAAAAACAAGAATATACAAAGATCAATGTTGTCAAATTATCCATGCATATGTTTTGAAAATAAAAAGCTTTATTTAAAAAATTAAATTGAACAAAGTAATAATAAGATTGACTTGTTCATGACCCTTCTGAACCTTTTTTGCCTTTCCATATACCCACTCTAATAGATCCACCCAATACTTTCCACTGCTTCTTTACCTCCATGATGCTGCTGTATCAATCTAGCTCTCCATCTACTGCCTTCCATTGTTAGTATGCAGGACTGAAACTAGCAAATTTGGTGCCCAAGGCAGCAAAGGTCCACAAAATGTGATGTGTTGAGCAACACAAAATAGGTCTTCAAGCTGATGTTTTGAGACAAATTCAATTTGAAAAAGGGGTGATAGTGAAGATGAGAGACTACAGGACATAAGTCTTTGTGAGGAAAGATCTGGGGAAGAGAGACTCATAGAATTCCCCTAATAGGGACAGCTGCAGGGGCAGGAAAAGGGAGGGAAAGATGGACAAGGTTGATCCAGGGAATGCCCACCTGAGGTTTGGCAGACAACTGCAAGGGAGGGAACAGACCCTCAGGAATCTTCCTAATTTAAAAGTTATCCATGCTTACTAGTTAGTAAGCTCAGTTGCTTGTTAATATTCTCTAAATTTTCTTTTAGGTAAAGTTCTTATACTCTATGACCCTGAACAAGTCAATTAACCTATTTCTTAATTTTCTCATCTCTAATATCAAAGGGTCAGACTTGTTAGCTTCTAAGGTTCTTTCCAGCTCAAAAATCTCTTAATCTCAGTTTCCTTATCTATAAAAATGAGGATACTGATAGCACCTATATCCTAAAGTTGTTATAAGAATCAAATGAAATAATATACGTAAAGTACTTTCTGAGCCTTGAAGTACTATATAAATGTTAGCTGCCATTATTATTTATTATTATTATGCTATTGTCATTATTATTATTCAAGCTAGATCTTGTGATCCTTCTCCTAGTTGTGGTTCTTTGGGCACAGATCTGCCCACCTCTTTTTCTAGTTCTTTATACCCTTGATAATTTTTAGGCCACTCAATGGTAATGTACATTATTCCCACCACCTACTCACCATGTGTTTTCCTATTTTTTATTGAGTTACTTGAAGCACTGAGTCTTCTGAGATCTAATATTCCATGATTTTCAGATGAAGAGAATCCTGTGGAGAATATTGGTGCTAAAAGTGATGGGTTTGAGGATATGGAGAAGAGGGTCATTGGGATCAATGAATATGCTATGCATTTTCCCAAATACAGTCCAGCATTGAAACTTTATAGTGTACTTACCATACTGTGCTCCTTATTATGTGTTCATTATAAAGAAATAAGTTTTCCGGAATATAGGGTCTTATTCACTTTTTTACTTCCTGCATGTTATGTTTAGCATAATGCCCACAAATATAGCAGAAATTTGATACATATCTGTTGATTGAACAAAATCAAGCATGTACAGCCACCAGGATGTAGAGAACTATATAAAAACTGCTAGTATTTGGGTCATTGTTATTGGTGGTGATGATGATCCATCATTTTTTTTCTTTTTTTTTTTTGCTGAGGCAATTGGGGTTAAGTGACTTGCCCAGGGTCACAAAGCTAGGAAGTATTAAATATCTGAGGTCGGATTTGAATTCAGGTCCTTCTGACTTGAGGGCCAGCACTCTATCCACTGTGCCATCTGGCTGGCCCTGTGGTCCATCATTCTTGAAGAGGACCAATAACATCACAAGGGTAATGTTTTTACTTGAGAGTGAATTGGATTTAAGGGAGGCAGAGTTTTACAAAGTCATCAGCTTTACTCTAACCTCCAGAGTCATTGAAGTGATGTAAGTCAAGAAGACTGGTGATGACCCCTAACATTGGGGTGAATCCTCTGTGGAGTATATGTTTATGGTGGCAAGCATCAGAGGCCATATTGTTTATAATTACAACAATGGAGGACATTATTGAGATCATATTATTGAGATCATAAATGAATTCAAGTATTGAATGGATGGGGACAAAAGAGAGCTGGTAAAATGAACATATAATAATGAATCAGATTCCCTTAAGCCTTCCATCTCTTCCTTTCTTGGGGATTCTTGGAGATTGGAGATTCTTTTCCAAAAATATTTAACATAGTAAAAGGACTTTGACCATTTCAGATAAGTGGATGCAGGAGGGATTGAGGCTGTGGTTTCCACACTTTATGTAACAACTGTTTCCCAGTTTTTACCAAAAAAAAAAAAAAAAAAAAAAAAAAGATAATTGTGCAACTCCCCCTGTTGTCCAGAAAATAATATTCTTACCTCTTATTTCCTTTAGATAAAATTAAGAATTGCTTATAATTTCATTGTAACGTGTATTTTAAGAACATGATAAAATAAAATAATATAACAGTTACTGACTGATAAAATTCTTAAAATTTTCATTTAACTTCTAAAAATAATAACCATAGTAATATTATAAATATGATGATTAGTTGATTTTTAGTGCAATTTCTTAAAAACTTTCATCAATGACATTGATTACATTTCTACTCATAATTCTTTTTTTAGCCACTAATTGGAATCAGTATTTTATTTTTATAACAGTTGTGACAGAAAATCCCTTTTCAAACAAATTAGATGTCAAAAATGGGAAAAAAATTTATATCTTTTCTTTTAACAAACTTTTTTCTCTGCAGTCATGCCATGGTAACATTTTCAAGTGCTTGCTTCAACAAACTATTACTAGGCAAGTTTATTTATCTTTCTTCTTCAGACAGACTAAGGCCAAATGTTTATCTGTGACAGTTAAATACCTTTTCCATGTGTGCCTAGAATTAAGCTTTTAAAATAAGATGAAAATTGCTTCTGTAAATTAATTAAATGATTAAGAAGTCAATTTTTATTTTCTTTTGTTTTGCATAATTTGCAGAATACTTTTAAATGAAATATATCAAGAATATTGTTTTGTAAATTTATTTTCAATAGCTTTATTTCCCATAATTGTAATCATTTTATGTTTGAATTAATAAATGAAAAATCATTCTTAAAATATTTATTGTGTTTCAAGCACTGTGTTAAGTGCAAAAATAAAAGAGGTGATTCCTATTCTCAGTGAGCTTCTACTCTAATACTCTAACTTTAAGGGAGAGAAGCATATAAAAGAAAGGTGACCAATAGTGTAGATGGATATTTTTGGATCAAAGTATGAATTGGAGCCTTTGTTTAGATTGTTCAGTTAAAAAATCAAAATATGAACCAAAGATTTATATTTCAAGAGGAAATTTTTGTTAAAATAAATTCACTTTATTATTATTGCCAAGAAACATGTCAATTTTTTCTTTTAGCCTTAAACATCCTTTGAATTACCCTACCATAAGAAGATGCCCATGGATTGGTTAAAGGTAAAACAAATTGTGGATCATGAATAATATAATGGAATATTATATCACTGTAAGAAATGGTAACTATGAAAGGTAGAGAAACATGGAGAGACATAAATTAACTGATTCAATGTAAAATAAGCAGAACCAGATGAACAATATACCAAAAAACTACAAGATGAATGTTCAACAAAGAGGAACCACATTAGAAGACATCTCCCTCCCTTCTTTGTAGAGGTGAAGGACTATGAGTATAGAACATTGAATATGATGTTGGACTCTTACATTGGCTAGTTTTGATGAATTGTTTTTGTTTTTGCTTTTGTTTTGTTTTGTTTTTTGGTTCTTTCTTTCTTTGACATAAGGAATAGCTCTTAGGTTAGGGAACTGGGAAATAACAATTTGGAAAATGAAGATGATGATGTAAGAGCAAAAGACTTTTTTGGGGAGGAGGCAGGTATCCCAAATTAAGTAACCTGACCAGAGTCACACAGCTAGCAAATGTCTGAAGCCAGATCCAAACTCAGGTACTCCTGATTATTCAAGGGCCAGTCTCTATTCATTGCACCACATAGCTGCCCCAGAAACAATTTTTAAAAAGAACAATGAAATTGTCTTTTTTTCTGGGGGGTGGTTAGAGGATTTGTTCTATGAATTTCTCTGGAGTCAGAGGTTGGTACAATCTCTGCTACTAAGGAGGCTGAAGCTAGGGAATTAGTTGAGTTTAGGAGTTCTGAATTGCAGGGGGGATAAAGCCAACTGAATATCTATATTGCTTCTGGCACTTACTATGGGGAGCCAGGAATACTAATATTAGGAGCAGGAGACCACCAAACTACTTAAAGAGGTGAATTTATCCTGGTTAGAAATAGAGTGAGTGACCTGTCAGATTGGCTAAAATGACAGGAAAAGTTAATGATGAATGTTGGAGGGCTTGTGGGAGGGCTGGGACACTGATGCATTGTTGGTGGAGCTGTGAAAGGATACAGCCATTCTGGAGAACAATTTGGAGCTATGCTCAAAAAGTTATCAAACTGTGCACACCCTTTGACCCAGCAGCATTTCTATTGGGCTTATATCCCAAAGAAATCATAAAGGAAGGAAAAGGCCCCATATGTGCAAGAATGTTTGTGGCAGCCCTTTTTGTAGTGGCTAGAAACTGGAAATTGAATAGATGCCCTTCAATTGGAGAATGGCTGAATAAATTATGGTATATGAATACTATGGAATATTATTGTTCTGTAAGAAATGACCAGCAAGATGATTTCAGAGAGGCCTGGAGAGACTTACATGAACTGATGCTGAGTGAAATGAGCAGAACCAGGAGATCATTATACGCGGCAACAACAGTACTATATGACGATTAATTCTGATGGACATGGCTCTCTTCAACAATGAAATGTTTCAAACCACCTCCAATTGTTCACTGAAGAAAGCCATATACATCCAGAGAGAGGGATGCGAAATGTGGACCACAACATAACATTCTCATACTCCTTGATTGATGTTTGCTTACATTGTGTTTCCTTTATCTGATATATCGTTTGTGTAGATAAGATTTTTCTTGCACAACAATGACAAGTTTGGAAATATGTATACATATATTTGATTTGCCAATATTTTAACATAATTAACATGTAGTGGATATCCTGCCATCTAGGGGAGGGGTGGGGAGTTGGGGGGAAAAATTTGTAACGGAAAGCTATGTAAGGGTTATTGTTGAAGAATTACCCACACATATGTTATGCAAATAAAATAAAATTTAAAAAAAAACAAAAAAAAAACAAAAAAAATTAAAAAAAATAGAGTGAGTGGAGCAGCTAGGTGGCAGAATGGATAGAGCACTAGCCGTGAAGTCAGGAGGACCTGAGTTCAAATTTGACCTCAGACATTTAACACTTCCTAGCTGTGTGACCCTGGGCAAATCTCTTAACCCCAATTGCCTCAGCAAAAGCAAAAGCAAAAAAAAAAAAAATGGAGTGAGTCAGAATTCCCCTGCTCATCAGAAAAGGGATAGGGCTCACCAGTGCTCATTGTATTTCCAGCCTGAGCAAGGTAGGGAGATCCCATTTCAAAACCACCATCATTACCACAACCAAAAAAAAAAAATTTCATGAATGTCAACATTTTAAACTAGTGTTTGTGAAGCTACATTTCCTCTCCACATCCACTGAGATGTAATCTGATGCAATTCTGTTTCACTATTTCATTTCCATGAAAATGTATCATTTCAATTACAATGAAAATTCTCTTGGTGTAGGGCTGTCATTAATATACTTGCAAGGTAAAAAATCTTCTTCAACAGTAATTTCTTCAAAATTTCTTTATTTTTTGTGAATATTTATTCTCTCTGCCACTGACCCCCTCTTCTATTCCCATATATATTTGGTCCAACTCTTTGGTCCCATTTTTACTCCACAGGCTACTTTCTTAAACTGTAGTTCATGACTCCATATAGGGTCTTATAAATTAATGTGGGGATAAAGAAATTATGATGTTTGATTTGTATACCTATTTTATGTACCCATATAACTGAGGAAACATAAAAATTTCTTGGACAAAAAGAAATCTTGAGTGGAAAAAGTTTAAGAATCCCTGGTCTATAGTAACTTAAGGGATGTAATTTTAGGATCCAAATCTTGTGGCTCCATGATCCTTGATGAATAAAAGAGATTGTTAAAATGGTTTTCATAAATTATTTTTATTTTTTTCTATTGTCTCCTTTTCTTTTTCACCCTTGACTTTCATTGGGTTAACCTTTGTTCTAAAGTCACCAAGTATCAGAAAATATGATGATTTGATTTGGAGGGTCTTAGCGAGTTCTTCTTGTTATTTCTCTACTACTTCATCCTCAAGAACCAATATTGGCACACAAGCTATACTTATTTTCATAGTGGCATTTTTGCATATATTTATTTTAGCACTGCAATATTATATGAAGATTAAATGCCCCATGAAGTAATTAGTTTTTGGTGTATAATAAGATGCATCCCACCAATTATATTTTTTGTCTCTGTAAGAAATACCTGTGTTATCCCTTCATTTATCTAAAACTTAATTCTTTCTTTTGGTTTTGTGTATCATAAGAATGTCGTACTTGTTATGATTCAGTGTTTTTAGCAATAAATCTACTCATTGAATCATTAGTGGAACAACAATCCCATTTTTAGTTTGGGAAATGATTTATTGTTGAGTTGTATCTTACTCATGAACCTGTAGATGTTGTCTATGGGATTTTCTTGGCTAAGATGCTGGAGCGGTTTGACATTTCCTTCTTGAATAGATAAAGGCAAAGAGATTAAGTGATTTTACAAGGGTCACAGTAAGCGTCTAGGGCTGGATTTAAATTCAGGGCAATGAAGTGTCACAGTGGATAGAGAATTAGTTCAAATCCATCCTCATAAGCTTAATAGCTGAGTGACTGGGAAAATTGTATACTCTGTTTTCCTGAGTTCCTCATTTCTAAAATGAGGTGGAGAAGGAAATAGCAAAGCATTTCAGTATCTTTGCCAAGAAGATCCCAAATGGAGTCACAAAGTATTAAAAAATAACTGGAATGACAACATCAATGTCCTAACTCAAGGCCCAGAGTTCTTTCTACTGAATCTTTAGCTGCCTCCTATTTATATTTTTCTGCTTAATAGTATTTTATTTTTTCCAAATACAAAATAGTATTTGTAAAGATAATTTTCAACATTCCTTTTTGAGTCCCAAATTTTTCCTTCTCTCTTTCTCCTCTCCCTCTCCAAAGATGACAAGCAATATGATATAAGTTATACATGTACAATCATATTGAACATCAATCCATATTAGTCATGTTGTGAAAGAAGAATCAGAACAAAAGGGAAAAACCACAGGTAAGAAAAACAATTAGGCTTAATCTGCATTTAGATTACATAGTTCTTTCTCTGGATGTGGATAGCATTTTCTATCATGAATCTTTTGGAACTGTTTTGGATCATTGCATTGCCTAGAAGAGTTAAGTATGTCAAGTTTGATCATTACATAATCTTGCTGTTACTTTGTACAATGTTCTCCTGGTTCTGCTCTCACTCATTATCAATTCATGTAAAGCTTTCCAGGTTTTATGAAATCAGCCTGTTCATCATTCAAGGCAATTCCAATAGACTTAGGATGGAAAATGCTATCTACATCCAGAGACTGAATGTGGAATGAAGATTAGTATTTCCACCTTTTCTTGTTTGTTTAGTTTTTTAAAAATTTTTTTTATGTTTTTCCCCTTTAGTCTGATTTTTCTTGCATAACATGACAAATTTGGAAATATGTTTAAAAGAATTGCCTACATTTTAATTAGTGTCAAATTGTTTGCTGTCTTGGTGGGGGGAAGAAAGAGAGGAAAGGAGAAAAATTTGGAACATAGTCTTTCTTTTATTTATTTTTTATTTGCAAAACATATATATGGGTAATTCTTCAACATTAACCCTTACAAAGCTTTCTGTTACAAATTTTTCCCCCCTACTCCCCACCCCTCCCCTAGATGGCAGGATATCCATTACATGTTAATTATGTTAAAATACTTGACAAATCGAATATATGTATACATATTTCCACACTTATCATTGTTGTGCAAGAAAAATCGTAACTACAAGAAAGAAAAATCAGATAAAGGAAACATAATACAAGCAAACATCAATAGAGAGCATGAAAATGTTATGTTGTGGTCCACATTTCACATCCCTCTCTCTGGGTGTATATGGCTTTCTTCAGTGAACAATTGGAAGTGGTTTGAAACATTTTATTGTTGAAGAGAGCCATGTCCATCAGAATTGATCATCATATAGTACTGTTGTTGCCGTGTATAATGATCTCCTGGTTCTGCTCATTTCACTCAGCATCAGTTCATGCAAGTCTCTCCAGGCCTCTCTGAAATCGTCCTGCTGGTCGTTTCTTACAGAACAATAATATTCCATGACATTTATATACCATAATTTATTCAGCCACTCTCCAATTGATGGGCATCCATTCAGTTTCCAGTTTCTAGCCACTACAAAAAGGGCTGCCACAAACATTTTGCACATGTGGGGCCCTTTCCTTCCTTTATGAGTTCTTTGGGATATAAGCCCAATAGAAACACTGCTGGGTCAAAGGGTATGCACAGTTTGATAACTTTTTGAGCATAGTTCCAAGTTGCTCTCCAGGAACATAGTCTTTCAAAAATGAATTTTGAAAACTATCTTTGCATGTGGGAAAAATAAAATACTATTGAAAATTTCAAAAATCACATTTTGTACAGCAGTTCCTCAAGTGAAGGGCATCATCCCCTTGATTTCCAATTCTTGGCCATCACAAAAATGGCTACTATAAACATTTTTGTACCTTTGGGTCCTTTTCCCTTTTTTATGATTTATTTGGAATACTATTTTGCATAGTTTTTAGCCCTTTGGTCATAGTTTTAAATTGCTCTCCAGAATGGTTGGATCAATTCACAAGTCTACTAACAATACATTAGTGTTACAGGTTTCCCACATACTCTCCAATATTTATCGCTTTCCTTTTCTGTCATATTAGCCAATTTGATAGGTGTGATGTGGTAGCTCAGACTTTTAATTTGTATTTCTCTAATCAATAGTGACTTAGGGCATTTTCCCACATGACTATAGATGGCTTTAATTTCATCTGAAAATTGCCTGTTCAAATCCTTTGACTATTTTTTGGAGAATGACTTATATTCTTATAAATTTGATTCACTTCTCTATATATTTTAAATATGTATCTTCTATTTATATCACCAACAGTCAAACTGAAATTTGTTGACAGTCTAAACGTGGTGTCATTCTTGTCATTTTTAGCCCACTTTCCATCACTCTATCATTGTCACTGGGCTTACACTGAAGCAAAAGCCATTTAAAATTTTTCTTTGTTTCATAGGTTTCCAACCTACTGATAATGTACCACCTTGTAATTCGCTATAGTGTTATCAGAAAACAGGCTTTGTTGTCAGAGCCATACCTGAAGCCTTGTCAACATGATAGACCTTTCTAAAACTTGATCTTTTCTGTCATAACTTTCAAGAACCCATGATCACTTTTATATCACGATGAGGCATTGTAGAGGAATATACTGTATATATATATATATATATATATATATATATATATATACACACATATATATAAACAAATCAGCATCTTTACATCTGTTGCTTCATTCACTTAAAATGTAAAATAGGAAGATTTTATTTTCTCAATCAATCATACAGGTGGTCTTCAGACTGTGTTATTTGCAAATTTAATTCAAAAATCCTTTACATATAATTAAAAAAATCTTTTTTTTAAATTTTATTTTATTTGCATAACATATGTGTGGGTAATTCTTCAACAATAACCCTTACATAGCTTTCCGTTACAAATTAAAAAAAATCTTTTAAAACACGTCAATAGCTATAAGTATTTTTAATGTCAATAATTACAAGAACAGCAATAATTTTTCTATTTCTTTTTCTTTGTCTCCGTCTCTTTTCTCTGTCTCTGTCTGTCTGTAGGTCTCCTCTCTCTCATATATATAATGTACAATCTAAGTCAGAGGTGGTAGTGACTTCCTTTAGGTAGTGTTTGCATGCATTTATCTTCAATCACCACTAGATGACAGACTTGCCCATTCTTGACATTCACAGGCAGGAGAGGGCCATTCATTTATTCATTCATACAACGTATATACCTAAAGTCTCCTGTGGGCCTAGCTGTGTGGTGTGAACTATGGAAAGGACATAAAAGTAGTCCTCACCTTCTAGGAGCTCATAGTCTAGCAGGGAAGAAAGTACACAACGCCAAAAATAATAAGCTAAGTTGGAGAAGAGTTTTAAAAGAATTGCAAATTATTCATGATTTCAAGAAAATACGTTTCAAATTTCCAAGAGTAAGAGAAATGCAAATTCAAAAAATTCTGAGATTTTACCTTCTCCCCTGAAAATTGACAATATAATAGTCCTTTCTCCCATTCAAAAACAATCAGTTATGGAAGACCTCTGGGAAGATTGGCAAACTGATATACTATTGGTGCACCTATAAAATTGTTCAAAGATTTTGGGTATCATTTCAGAATGATATAATAAAAATAACTAAAATGCCTATTTATGAATACATCCTAGACAGGTGGGAATCTCTCCTGTAATCAAAAGCTTCCAAAAAAAGGAGATGCTATACATTTTAAAAATTCCCTTCCCCAAAGGAAATATTCTTTATGATCTAACTTAAATCCTTCCATTGGATGATGCTCTTTGAGTGAACTTAACACCTCAGGCAGACAAGATGTGCTTCTTGGAAGACCAGACTATGATTTGGAGGGACTTATGCCTAAGCCTGCTGGGTAATTCTGGGTTTTGGGGGGATTCTGACCTGATCCTTGCTGGATAGTCCTGGTCCTGTGGTGTAGTTTAGGAACAAAGGGAAACATTTATTTTTTCCATTTAAAATTTTTTTTCTCAATAATGTTTTATTTTTTTAAATGCATTTAAAGATAGTTTTCAACATTCTTTTTTTAAAAATTAAAGCTTTTTATTTTTTGAAACATATGCATGGATAATTTTTCGATATTAACCCTTGCAAAACCTTATCTTCTAATTCTCCTCCCTTTCCCCCACCTCCTCCCCTAGTTGGCAAGTAGTTCAATATATTCAATATATTCAACATTCATTTTTGTAAAACTTTGTGCTCCAAATTTTCCTCTCCCTCTCCAAGACAACAAGCAATCTAATATAGGTTAAAAATGTGTGATCCTTTAAAGCATATCTCCATATTTGTCACATTGTGCAAAAAAAAATAGGCCAAAAGGAAAAAAAATACAAGAAAGAAATCAAACAGGTGAAAATAGTATGCTTTGATCCACATTCAGTCTCCATAATTTTCTCTCTGAAGATGGATGGTATTTTCTATCACAAGTCTATTAGAATTGCCTTGAATCACTGCATTGTTGAGAAGAGCCAAGGCCATCATAGTTGGTCATCACATAATCTTCTTGTTAACTGTATGCAATTTTCTCCTGATTCTGCTCACTTAGCTCAGCATATATAATTCTTTTAAGTTTCACATGTTCTTTTTTTCATCCCTAACATCCAGGCTTTTCTGAAATCAATCTGTTATCATTTCCTGGATGTATAGATTTCTTGGATATATAGAACAATAATATTCCATTACATTCATATATTGTAACTTATTCAACCATTCCCCAAATGAGGACCCCAATTTAAAGAAAAACATTCAAATATTAAAAACCAATTGGTTGTTGTTCTTTGTTCTTGAAGAGGACCAAAATGACATCACTATGTTAGAGTTAAGTTACAGGGTATCCAACTATGACTGATTACACCAATCATGCTTGGAATATTCTACCACAGGACAGGCACAAAGAATCTATGTGAACATTTGGGGTGAAGATGTCTCTAAATTTGGAGTGAAGATGTCTCTAAATTTGTGTGTCTCACATTTCTGTTGAGCTATTGCAATTCTGCTTCCATCATAGAGCCAAGTGAGCAGTCCTTTGCTAGCATCTCCCACATGACCCAAGTGATTCCAAAGTTCTACAGAGAAAATTTGAGTGTTCTTGCATTGCTTCTTCTGACCACCTTGGGAGCATCTTCTCTGAGTTCTCCATAAAACAGTTTCAGGTAAGAGTACTTTTGGCATTTGAACAGCATTGCCAACTCATCAGAGTTGTGATGTCTATAGTAAAGTTAGAATGCTTGTCAGTTTATCTGATAAAAGGAACTCAGTGTCTGGTGCCTTTTTTTTGCAAGACAATTCGGGTTGTGACTTGCTGCGGGTCACATAGCTAGTGTCAAGTGTCTGAGACTGGATTTGAACTCAGGTTCTACTGACTCCAGGATCAACTAACTGTCCCTTTTCTTGTCAAATGATCTTTAGAATCTTCCTAAGACAATTCAAATGGAAGTGGTTCCATTTCCTGGCATTGATGATGGTATACTGTCCATGTTTCATAGGCATAAATCAATGAAATCAGCACAATGATTTTGTAGACCTTTAGTCTGGTAAATAGTCTAATAAAAGCCATTAGCTGCGTTTTGATCTCACTACTGGGCATATGACCCAAGGAAATCAAAGACAAAAACCAAAGTCCAACATACACCAAAATACTCATAGTAGTATGCCATGTGGTAGTAAAGAATTGAAAACAAGGTGGGTTTCCACAGATTGGGGGAATGACTGAAAAAATTACTGCATACAAATGGAATAGGATGTCATTTATACTATAAGAAATGACAAGTATGAGAAGTTTGCAGAAAAAAATGAGAAGATTCCATAAGTTGATGCAAAATGAGATATTCAGAACCAAAGGGACAATATACATAATGACTACAACAATGAAAATAAATATCCCTATAGGAAAGCCAAGGTTTGGGGAACTAACTTCATGGCGTTGAGGTAGGAGACTGTTAGGACAGATGGGGCCCCTGTTTGAAAAGCTTTTGTTTACTTGTTTTTAAAGCTTTTGTTTATTTTTTTTCTTTGTTCTAATGGATGGTTTAGTCTGGAGTTTTTTCCCCCCAGAAATGATTGTGATATGAAGACAAAATGTATCCATGAAACATTTAAAAATATATAACTAATTCAGCATGTGCTTAATGTTCAGTAACATTTCCCTAGACTATAATAAATGTGATCAGAAGTTAGGGGAAGGAGTGATCCCAGTGGGATAGAGAGATCAAGAAAGACTTCTTAGAAAAAAGTGCTGTTATTATTTTAATAAACAAGGAAGAGGGGAAGAATTTTAGACAGAGGAAAATCATAAGACAAGACATAAAAGTTGGTATGATCAGGGTGTGTAGGAGAATAGCCAATCTAGATTATAAAATATTACTAGAGCAATAGGAAGTAAGATTGGAAGGGCAGATTAGAACTAAGCCATATGATAGATGATTTCTAACTTCAGTATTTGAGCTTCAATTTGATAATAAAGGTCATTGAAAGTTCTTAACCAATGAAGTCATATTATTATGAATTATGAATCAGGAAGATTATTCCGAGAGTAGTAGGATGACTGGATTGTAGAAGGGAGAAGTTAGGGGCAAGGACAACATTTAGATTGTCATAATTATTCAGGCAAGAGGTACAGATGGTCTAAATCAGGGTGGTTGCAATGGAAATGTAAAGGAAAGGTTGGATCTAAAAAGAGAAAATGTAAAGAAAAATTGACAAGACTTGATGACATATTGGATGTTCAGAATGAGAATTGGCTTTCGTTGAATGTTCAATAATAGGTCCCAGTCCAAGTTTCTCTTGCTCATTGTTTGGATTTTGATGGCTCAAAGTGATTGTAAATAACAATTCGTTTTCTGTTCTAGTCAGAAACTCCAAAGGTCTTCCCCTTCCAGGTTGAGTCTTTTGTAATGGTAAATTAAGTCATCTTTTGTCTTGATTCTTACTTAGCCCTTAAACACTGAATGGACATTGCCTTGGATAAACTGAGACCTGGGAAAGACCTTAGTTGAAAAAGGCTAAGGTCATCTACTGCATCCTGGGCTGCAAACAGTCATCTTAACCTTCATCTTGCCACTAAATTCTGGTGATTCTGCAGGACAGAGTAAGGCTGATGATTGGATTAAATCCAATTTCAGCTCAAGTCAAGACATTACCCTTGTGATTTCATTGGTCCTCTTCAAAAAGGAAAGATAAATAACAATCAGAGTGTGGAAAAAGGAAAGAGAAGTCCAAGATTCTAAGTCTGGATGATTGACAGGATGCTGGTGTCACCAATAGAAATAGGAAAACTGGGAGGAGAGGTCAATGTAAGGGGACATTAATGAGTTCAAAAATTGAATTGTTTAAATTTGTAATATCTATGGAATCTCTGGCTGGTGTCTAGAGGGCAGATGGAAGCACAAGTCTGGAAGAGAGGAGGAAGACTGGGGCTGGATATATAGAGAAGAATATCGGGGTCATCCATATGGAGATGATAGGTAGATCACCAAGAAAAACAGATGACAGATGATAGAAGTGAGTTTAAGGCATAATTACATGAAAGGGGCTGGAGAAAGAGAAATGGAGATTATTAATTTGTAATAATAGATTTTTATTTTCAAAATATATGCAAAAACAGTTTTCAACATTCACTCTTGCAAAACCTTGTATTCCAAATTTTTTCCCTCCCTTTCCTCCAGCCCCTCCCCTAGGTGGCATGTAATTCAATGCATGTTAAACATGTGCAATTCTTTCATATATATTTCCACAATTATTGCGCTGCACAAGAAATATCAGATCAAAAAGAAAAAAAAATGAGAAAGAAAAAAAAAGGAAGCAAACAACAACAAAAAAGGTAAAAATACTATATTGTGATCCATATTCATTTCCCATAGTCCTCTCTCTGGATGCATATGGTTCACTACCTCACAAATCTATTAGAATTGGCCTGAATCACTTCATTGTTGAAAAGAGTCAAGTTCAACAGTTGATCATCACATAGACTTGTTATTGCTGTGTACAATGTTCTCTTGGTTCTACTCACTTGACTTTACATTAATTCATGTAAATTTCTCCCAGGCCTTTCTGAAATCATCCTGCTGATCGTTTCTTATAGAACAATAACATTCCATAGCATTCATGTGCCATAACTTATTCAGCCATTCTTCAACTAATGGATACCCACTCAGTTTCTAGTTCCTTGCCACCACAAAAAGGACTGCTTTAAACATTTCTGTACATGTGGATCCTTTTCCCTTTTTATGATCTCTTTTATGTGCCTGGATACACAGTGTGGTAGCCCTTTGGGCATAGTTCCAAAAATGCTCTCCAGAACGGTTGGATCAGTTTACAACTCCACCAACAATGTATTATTAGTGTCCCAGTTTTCCCACATCCCCCCCAGCATTTATCATTATCTTTTCCTGTCATCTTAGCCAATCTGAGAGATGAGTAGTGGTATCTCAGAGTTGTTTTAATATGCAGAAAAATGGAGATTATTAAAGAAGAATCAGAGAATGTCGGAGCTAGGAAAGATCTTTAGAGTAATCTGGTCCTAATTACTTATTTAACAGAAAGAAAAACTGAGGCACAGATAAATCATTTACCCAAGGTCATACAACTAATTAGTGGTAGCACTGGGACAAGAACCTAGATTTCCTCAGTAGTTCTAGAGTATCAAACTTGGCTTCTTCACTAGCACTAAGAAAGAAGATGCAATCAGAGAAGTTGGGTTGATTGTTGTTCTTCACTCTCAAAGAGGACCAAAATAACATTACTAATTGGGATAAAGGCACAGTGTGTCTGACTGAGGCTAAGCTGAAATATGAGAGAGAGAGAACTCTACTACAGCTCTACCACAGCATAAATAACCCATATGAATATTTGAAGTGGTAATGGCTCTGGAGTTGTGAGATACACATTTCTTTTGAGCTACTGAAATTCTGCTTTAATCACAGAGCATAGCACCTTCTTTGATGCAGGTACACCATGCTGGGTGGTTCTGTGCTAGTGTCTTCCATGTCTCAAAATTGGATTCCAAAGTTCCTCAGAGAGATCTTGAGAGTGTCTTTGTATTGGTTGACTTCCAATCAGAGAATTAATGGGCAGTTGAAATAGTTCAAAGTCAGCAAACCTGAAGGTTCGGAAAGCTCCAGGTGAGAGAAGTCATGTGGTCCATATTGCCATCCCTACTCCCCAGTTTTCACAACTATCAGTCCAGACTAGACAGATGAGAATATCTCCTTTGACTAAAGATCACCAAAAAAGGACACACCATAGACTTCTTTTCTATTCTCCCTCCCCATCAGAAAGTGCTCTTTGAAGGTTAACCTAAACCCTTCTGGATGATATCCTTTGGCTTAACTCAATTTCTGATTTCTTTTAGACCCCAGGCATGCAAGATATGCTTCTTGGAAGATTAGATTGGGGTATGGGGGTAAAGCCTGAGCCTGCTAGGTTGGTCTGGGCCTGTACTGAAGCCTAGATTAGAGATTCTTAATTTTTTCTGTGTATATCATGGATCTCTTTGGAAGTCTGGTTCCAGTTATAATTTCCTTCTCAGAATGATACTTTTTTATATTTCTTTTTTAAAAAATTTCTTCAATAAAAAAGGAAGTACAGGAAATCAAACCTAAAATGGTAGAATGTCTTTTTTAAATTAAATATTTTAATTTTAAAATGTGAAATAAAGTATTTCTATAATAGTATAATAAAAAAGATGATTACACTTGAAACTGCAAATTTATTATGTGTACATGTGTACAACTTGCTATTTTTATTATTATATATAATTTGTTATCCTATAAAAATAATTTTTTCACAATAGTATTTTATTTTTTCCAATTATATGTAAAGATAGTTTTAAATATTCACTTTTATAAGATTTTGAGTCCCAAATTTTTTCTCCCTCCCTTTCTTTCTTCCCCTCCTCAAGATGGCAAGCAATCTGATATAGGTTATACATATAACTCCATATTAAACATATTTCCATGTTATGTTGTGAAAGAAGAATCTGAAAAGAAGGGAAAACCACAAGTTAGAAAAAAAAGTGAAAATAGAATGCAGATCTGCATACAGACTCTATAGTTCTTTGTCAAAATAAAACATTCAAATACGTAAAACAACATATATAGAATGACAAAGGAAAATGATTTTAATGAAATACAGTTTTATGTGTGTGTGTGTTTAGATTCACAGAGCCCAGGTTAAAAACTCTTGATTCTGAGTTCTATTTTTCTAATATTTCATTGGTGAAGAGGGAATTCCTCTCAGTTACTTCAAGGCAAATCTTGACTCTCTCCTCATGGATCCAAGCACCTTTTGCTCCCATGACATAATCATTTCCTCTCTTGTCTAAACTCTTTTGTTGGCATTAATACTTACTCTGCTGATCCAGACTTCTGCTGGCTTCCATTGTTCACTGGGCACTTGTCCCAGGGATGCTGCTGGCTCAAGCCCTCTTTTGATACTATCCCCATCTCTCAGACTCAAAATTCCTTTATCAACAGGCATGCTGCCTGAAGCCTAGCATTGGCTGGAAAAGAAGGACTTTTTCACCCAGACCATTCACTGTCTCTTGCCATTTCCCAGGGGAAGTATGGGCTAACAGCTCATGAATGGGTAGTCTTGCTTTGTACATAATCACATGTATCTCCAGCCTGGTAAGGAGTAAGGGTAGAGAGATGGAATGGGGCATAAAATGCATGGGAATGGAGAAGAGGAAGTTGGGAAACTTTCCAGTGCCTCTTGAGAATTTCTGCAGCCTGCCTGTATCATTGAGTCAGAGGTATCAGGAACCCCCTGGTGAAACCAAAACCATCCAGGAGTTAAATAGAAATTATTTGTAGGATCAGTCATTGTTTTTGCATTGACCAGACCAGGATTCACCTTCCCCTCTGTTTGCATGGGGAATTCCCTATTGTTGATATATAAAAAATGAGGTTTGGAAGATCTCCAGCCCCATAGCCTCATCCCTCAGAGGATTTGATTAGATTCCTTGGGGTTATAGCCACATAACTTTGTCTTCAGCCATTAGGGTTCTGAGGTTTTTCTCCATCTCTCCTCTACTCTCCAACTAGCTCCAACCTCAAACCACCAGCCTATCTTCATTATATATCACCCCCCCCCATTCTTGCCTCAGGTGTTCCTGTAGCTCATTTCCTCCAGTTAATCTCAATTTGTCTAAATGGCAGGCAAACTGCAGGCACAGACACCTGGACCCTGATTCACAAATGCAGTAAGGAGAAGGGTACTAGAAGAACAATAATAATGTGGTCCCTCCTGATTAAGAGGCAAAATTGATGGTGGCAGCAGCTCCAATGCCCAAAATATACCTAGCCCTTAATGTAAATAAAACTTTCACTATAGAAATTGCCTCAATGTCTTTTCTAACTAGTCTATAGGAACATGATTGTTTTATATTTATGTTTTCTTTAGAGATCCTAGGATCCCTCAATTTTCTCAGCCCCAATCAAAAAGGAATTAGGGAGAGAGGAGAAGAGATACCATGTTTCTCTTTCAAAAAGACAAAAGTAACTTCTTTCTTCTCAACTCTGTCTCAGAAGTCAGGATTTGTGTCTGACAAATTTTTGCTTATAGCAAGCATAATAAGGTGAGACAAAAGAATAATGAGTGCAGAGGGGGTTGAAAGAAGCTGCTCATTTGGATAAAAAGCTGGGTGTTTGTGTGGAGTACAGGCCTTAGAGGAAGAGCCAATTTTTCTTTACTTTCAATCTGTCAGGGAAGATAGAAACCACACAGGTTGGACAGTTAAATAGTAGACTACTCTAATCACTAGAATGAAAATGAGGCAAAAAGAAACCATCAAAGGTTCAATGTGTGTGTTTCATTTACCAGCACACATTCTCTGCTCTTGACAATCTCTCTGGCTCTCCAGAATTTTATAGTAGCAGCTCATGAGTCCTGGAGGAAAGGGTCATGGAAACAGAAACACCCAGGTCTCCATCCTTTCTCCTACATTGGTCAGCAATTTAGATCTCTCCTGTCTCTTTCCTAAATGTCTCAAATTCAAGTACAAGTTCTTAAACCAAGTTCAAAACATCATTGCTCCTGGTATCTCTTAAGTCCATCCAATTGCCCCAGACTTCCTCCCCATCTCATTGTCCTGAGTCTTTGTGATGGGACTCACTATCTTACCATCTGGAAAGTATACTTCCTGAGTGACCTGATTGTGACATCATTTCTCCCAACTCTTGCTTCCCACCTCTTCGGGATGCCCTCCCTCAGTTCTTATCTCCTCCTGGGATGTAAGTAATGGAAGTAGTGATGCTATGTCATTTAACTTCTTTGCGCTCTCTGGAGAGATTGGTTTTGAAGCAGTGGCAGAGACCATCAGCACAATTCTGCCTATTCCATGTAACCTAAGTTTCCAAGCCTGGGGCATTTTGCATACTGCTGAGTATATAGGAGACTCCTAATTGATAGAGGGAATACTGGTACAATGCTGTGTAACTGTGTGAGGGGCATGAATGGTTCTAGTTATTCTTTCAGACCAACTCCAGGGAGGAAAGTAAGAAAAAAAAATTGGAAGCTGCAGATATGTAGGGGAAGCCAACTCCTCAACAAGTCCCTGATTTCCAGAGCCACTATTTCTTTTTCATTGTGTCACCATTGCCTGCACCAATTAGAAGTCTCTCTTGTATACCCAGAAACATGCAAAATGTCCCAGGCTTGGAAATATGGATTATATCTATGAGGTATTTGATTCATCATACAAGGGAGTAATTCTTGTGGAGATGAGATTCAGTAAATATCTCTGCAGATGCTACATTCTCCACCTCTTCATCAGTCATAGTTGCTGAGAGCCTAGAAAGGAAAGTTCTTAACCTCTAATTCCTTAGAACTGTCAAATGATTCAGCATCAGAAATGGATATGGTTTCAACAATGGAACAGATTTTAAAGAAGATTCATTACCATTTGTTTTGTTGCTGCATCCTAAGAGCTGGGGAAACTTTTCCATATAATTATAAGTAGAAACTTCCTGTGCATATTTTCTCCCATTAAAATGTGAGCTCATTGAGAATAGGGATCATTTTATTTTTTTATGTGTATCCTTGGAGCTTAGAGCAGTGCCCTGCACATAATAAGGATTTAATAAATGCTTTTAAATGAATGATTGGTTTATAGAAATTTATGTGCTAGGTCTATCATAAAGATGAGACCCAGGGATAGATTAAAGATTAGAAAGACTAAAGAGTCTTTTGAATGTTACTTAAAAAAAAAATACAATGTGGCTGGGGCAGCTAGATGGCGAAGTGGATAGAGCACTAGCCGGGAAGTCAGGAAGACCTGAGCTCAAAACTAGTCTTAGACACTTAACACTTCCTAGTTGTGTGACCCTGGGCAAGTCACTTAACCCCAATTGCCTCAGAAAAAAAACAATGTGAACAGGCAGCTAGATGGTGTAGTGACTCCAGAAATACTACTGAAGTCAGGAAGACCTGAGTTCACGTCCTCAGATACTTAACACTTCCTAGTTGTATGATCCTGGGCTAGTCATTTAACCCCAATTGCCTTGCCAATAAATAAATAAAATAAAATAAATACAATATATTATCATTGAAAGAAGAATGGAACAGGAGATTATCAGGAAATCCTACCTTGACTTTATTCTCTGTATGACTTTGGATAAATTTGTTAACCTCTCTGAGCCTCAGTATTTTTATCTATAAAATAATATTTGTACTATCTGCCTCAGAGAGACAGTATAAGGGACATATTTAATAAACACTATAGATGTGAATTATTGCCAGAAAACTCCATGGCTCATCGGCATTTATTTTGTGATGTTAATCTGACTATGGATCATAAAAGATTTTGGGGGAAGGTCCAAAATTTTAGCAGGATAGTAACAGAGGGAGTACAATGTTCAAATCATGCCCAGAATATGGCTGGGGGATCCTAGGATCCTAGATGGGAAGCAGCCAAGAACTTTGGAGACCCTTTGGGCCAGCTCTTTATTTCTGAGATGAGCAAACTGAAATCTATCGATAGTCACACAGACAGATTTGTGAAAGACAGATTCTTAGTTGGGTCAGTTGATTCCATGACATGAGCCAAATTCTTTCTACTATGGCATGCTGAGAAAGCTTCAGAATGATGAGTCTCCTCCTGGTCCATAGAAGAGGAGGTCCAGTCATAGTATGAGAGATTTGGAGCTGGAAGGGACTTTATAGATCACTAAATAAAACACTTTGTTTTACAGATGAAGAAACAGAGGCTCAGATAAGTGATTTTCTTGTGGTTATACAGTTGTTGAAACAAAGATTTGAACCCAGACCCTCTGACTCCAAATCTAGCAATCTTTCCACCTCATCAAGCTGCTTTAGTCATGAGTATGTTCATGGAATTCTTCCAAGTGCTATTTTCCCTTTACCAGGTAGCAGATCTGCTCTGAGGTCAGATTACAGGTGGGGCTTGCTAAGTGCAGAAGTTTGCTGCCTTTGGGAAGGGGAAAAGAAGGTGTGGATCTATCACTAATCCACTGGTGTTATCTCACAGAGAATCTTAGTCAACCCCTACAATCCAGATGGGATATCTTTTCCCAAAAGTTCCTGAGGGACCAGAAAATTCTTCCACCATCCCACCCCCAGGGGCCCTGCTCACTCCTGACTCACTGCCCAGCTCACCCTCAAGGTATCTAGGTATGCCTGAAGTCACTGGCATCCTGCCCATCTGCCCAGAATGGAGATGCCTTTCCTTTAGCCCCTGAAGTATCTTCCCTCCCGAATTGGGAGGCCTCTGTCCACTGAGACTTTAATCAGGTTATTGTTGCCCCTTCCCCCTCCACTATCCCCAAACCCATTTGGCTGACAGGATTGCTCTGGACATCAAAAAATTGGCATAGGGGCTCCCTACCCCTTCCCCCAGCTCTGTGCCAGGTGGAGTGGGAGTCCCAGATCTTATCGGCTCATCACATTCCAGACATTCCCGACAGACGGGAGAGGGGGGCCAGGGAGAGGCTGGAGGGAATGATGTTTGACTTCAATATCCTGTGTACTGAGCTAACTTCTGTGCCAGTCCACTTCCCCACACCCATCCCTCCTCTCAGAGCTTGGACTGGTTCCTCTCCCTTTAGATCTTCTTATCTCCCACCTTCTTCCAGATCTCATTTTGATATTTTTTTCCCCTTCTTTCTGGCTCTGGCTTTCTCTTTTCCTTTATTCTTTCCTCACTGTCCTGCTATTTGTGGATTTTGTGAGAGATTATGACAGGGGTACATAGAAAGTGTCCTTTATCCCTAATCCTCCTAGATATTTCCTCTTCAAAGCCTACCAGATTCTTCTTTGATCACAAAACCACTGGTTAAAGCAAGAGAATGGGAGGGTATTAGGTCGCTGCTGCCCTCTACACAAGAACAGGTATGGCTTAACTGGTCTCCAGATATTCTCTGGAAAAGTGAAGAAAGACTATTTTCTCCAAAGTCCTATTTCCAAATATTCAAAAATAAATGAGGACTGAGTTTTTTATTTTCTATATGAGCTTTTTGCTTACCTTTCTCCCCTCCTAAAATAAAAAGACGTATTCATAGCCTTTCTTCATTAATATTGCAACCAATTGTTTGAAAATAAAATCTTATTTCTAAAATATTCACTCCTGCCTGGAATCTCTTTTTTCTTCCAGTCATCCTGTCCTCTTCCTCTATCGTGTTTTCCCTAAAGTCATCCTCCTTCCAACCTCCTCTACCTTCCTATTCTTTAGCTTTTCATCTTTTCCTTTGTCTTTGGTTTATTCTTCTACCTCCCATTTCTCCTTTTTATCTTTCTTTGAATGGTGTAGTGGAAAGTCCTGTTATGTCAGAAGACAAGTGGGTTTGCATCCCATCCTTCTGTGACAGCTTGTGTGACAACTTCCTTAAGTCTCCCTGTTTCTTCATCTATGTAATGAAAATGATAGTATCTATAGTACTTCTTAGAATTGTTGTGAGATTCAAATTAAATGATAGAGATGTGACAATGGGACAGGCTATGATGTATTTGGTGAGTATTCCAGGTGCCAAAGAAAATGTTGCAATGATAATAACAGTTCACATTTGATTCTTGTGCTGTATTCTGTAAATCCACAGAAAAGCAGGGTGTCATTTAATTAATTAGCCTACTAGGGACTATTTGTTCATTGGTGAAAATACACTCAAGCCACTAGCCAAGTAGCTTTGTTTATGCAACCACTGCACTGTCAAGAGGCCTTCCTATAGGCTGCAAAGTATGCTCATTGGCCACAAGAGCACAAATTCGGGGTCTACCTACCCTAAGCTTACACAGCTCTTGGCAAGATGGACACTGTCACTAATTCAATATTTAATCCAAAGAAGAGAATCTCATTCCAAAATATTTAAATTGTGACAATATCAATTTGCTTGCTATATCCTATGTCTGGAAATTTCCCTTAATATTGTTAATCCTCAATATTTATATTAAACAAGCAGTCCTCATAATGACCATATATGTGTCATCTTTCAAAGAAAACAATAAGAAATATTAAGAATTATTTTGTGGAACATTCAGCCCAGTCATTTCTTCCTGATACTCCCAGGAATCCTCATAATTCCAAGAAGCCTGATGAGAAGATCCACTTCAACTGGAAGCTTTAGAAAGGAGTAAGGGAGAGGTTTTACTTCTGAAATCCCAATTAATCAGGGCTATAATTAGCTCAAGGGAAATGGGAAGACATTCCTGTTCTTGAACTCACCTTCCAGTGAGATTTTTCACAAGTGCCAATTCAGTCCCACTCAAGACAAGCAGTATTCTTCAGGTACTATTCCCCATAATTGCAGACAGTAGCTTGAGATGCTGCTGCCTTGGTAGCCTGACATGAAATTGTCAATGTGAGTACAGCAACTAATCACTTTCTGTGGACAGTGTGGTCAATAGAACAATTGAATGCAACTTTTCTCTTTCCCCTTTTAGATTTTTGGCAATTTTGCAGATTTAAAAAGGCAAATACAAATACAAATACAAACTTTCCTTTGAAATTTTGAATCCTTTGAATAATTATATTTTTAATAAAGCTTTTTATTTTCAAAACATACACATGGATAATTTGACAACATTGACCCTTGCATAGCCTTGTGTTTCAGATTTTCTCCTCCTTCCCCCCACTTCCTCTCCTAAATGGCAAGCAATCCAATACATGTTAAACATGTTAAAATATATGTTAAATCCAATAGGTATAAACATATTTATACAATTCTCTTGTTGCACAAGAGAAATCAGATCAAAAAAAGAAAGTAAATGAGTAAGAAAACAAAATGCAAGCGAACAACAACAAAAAGACTGAGAATGTTATGTTGTGATCCACAGTCCTCTCTCTGGGTATAGGTGGCTCTCTTCATCACAAGATCATTGCAACTGGCCTAAAACATCTCATTGTTATAAAGAGTTATGTTCATCAGAATTGATCATCGTATAATATTGATGTTGTCATGTACAGTGATCTCCTGGTTCTGCTCATTTCACTTAGCATCAGTTCATGTAAGTCTCTCTAGGTCTCTCTAAAATCATCCTGCTGATCATTTCTTAAAGAACAATGATATTCCATAATATTCATATACCATAACTTTTTCAGCCATTCTCCAACTGATGGGCATCCACTCAATTTCCAGTTTCTTGCCACTATGAAGAGGGCTGCCACAAACATTTTTGCAAATGTGGGTCCCTTTCCCTCCTTTAAGATCTCTTTGGGATACAGGCCCAATAGAAACACTGCTGGGTCAAAGGGTATGCACACTTTGATAACTTTCTTTTTGAACATAGTTCCAAATTGCTTTCCAGAATGACTGGATCTGTTCACAACTCCACTAACAATGTATTAGTGTCCCAGTTTTCCCACATCCCCTCTAACACTCCTCCTTGTCTTTTCCTGTCATCTTAGCCAATTTGAGAGGTGTGTAATGGTATCTCAGAGTTATCTTAATTTACATTTCTCTGATAAATAGTGAGTTAGAGTGCCTTCTCATATGATTAGAAATAGTTTTAATTTCTTCATCTGAAAATTGTCTGTTCATATCCTTTGACCATTTATCAATTGGAGAATGGCTTGGATTCTTATAAATTTGAGTTAATTCTCTCTATATTTTAGAAATGAGGCCTTTATCAGAACCCTTAAATGCAAAAATGATTTCCCAATTTGTTGCTTAAATAATTATCTTACAATTTGGAAGCAGTTATCATTTCTTTAAGAACCAAATAAGAGCATAGACATTATTACTGCAACTTTTGAAGGTATATCTAGAACTTTGGAAGAATCACAGTTTGTGTTGTTAGTAGTGATAGCTAAAAAGTGGCTTTTTTCTGAGAAGTATTATCTCCCTATAGAATCAGGAGGAAGGTATGTTTATCTGTGATCCACAAGGACCTAGAAGAATTTTTACTCTATATTCTTTTCCCTGGGGAACCAGAGAGAGAGTAGGGGCTGACTTTTTAATTTATTAGGATCAATTTGATAAACTATGGAGACTATCAGTTTGAGGGAAGTGGAAGGGATACTAGTAATTTCTGAGGAGAAGCTGCAGAAGACTCAGAGAGAAAAGAGATGAGATTTTTTTTCTGAGGAAGTTGTTTTCAACTTTTATGAAGAGGATTTAAGAGAAGAAAATTTACTTAATATCCTTAGAGAGACTGCATGGAGTAAGATGAGTTCACAAGACAAGGGAAGAGAAGTGACATTTTATGGGTTTGAAGTGACTTTGGTCATTATCAAAATTTTGCAAATAGCTATATACTTATTTTTATATTTGTTGATTATTTTATTTTTAATAAATCATGCAGTTATGGTCATTGTACTATTTACTTAGTATTAATAAATAACAGTAGTTACAAACAGGAAGCTTGTCTATGAGATCTCAGGAGCTACAGGTGTAGAGAGATATTATTCTCTCCTATCTCATATAAAATTTTAAGAGTAGTTGTAGGGGCAGCTAGGTGGCGCAGTGGTTAGAGCACCAGCCCTGAAGTCAGGAGGACCTGAGTTCAAATCTGGTCTCAGACACTTCCTAGCTGTGTGACCCTGGGCAAGTCACTTAACCCCAATTGCCTCAGCAAAAAGGAAAAAAAAAAAAAAACAAGAGTAGTTGTAGCAGCTTTCCTTCTGAGGACCCATCTAGTTAATGTTAGATATGAGTTAGATATGAATAAACAAGACAAGATAGAGAGGCAGAAGAAAAAAAGAACCACATCTGTGAATGTATATACATTTTCCTTCCATCTTCCACATCTCATAGATCTGTTTCCTTCTGTTGGACTTCAGGGAGAAGTCAGGGACCTGTTGGGTAATTGCTTTGCAAACCTACATGCATAAATGTCAGTCATCATTATCTAAACTCTTATTCTCCATTTTTTCACTTCTTCCTCCTTTTTCTTTGACTCTCCATTTTCATCTTTTCCCAATCTTCCTAGTCTTCTTTGTCCTCCATCTTCCCCTTTCCCTTTCCCTTCCTTCTCTGTTTGGGATGTGAAAAGACAACTAGATTTAAAGTCAAGAGGTGTCCTCAGTACTTAAATAGTTGTGTGATCACGATAAAGTCACTGAGCCTTTGTTTTCTACTCTGTAGAATGGGACTGACACCCATAGTGCTTAAATTATTTTTACCTTCTGTGAAGAACAAATAAGATTTTGCATATATTACATATGTATGTATATACACACATGTATAAATATATACAAACATCTATCTATCTATATTTCAGTGGATAGAGTGTTGGATCTGGAATCAAAAAGACCTGAATTCAAATGCATTGTTGGACACTTATTAACTGTCAGTGACTCTGGGCAAATCATTTGATTTCTGTAGTTAAGTTTATTATTTTTAATACACATTGCTTTATGAATCATGTTGGGAGAGAAAAATCAGAGCAAAAGGGAAAAACCATGGGATATATTAAAAAAACAGAAAAAAGAAGTAAACATAGCATGTATTGATTTACATCTAATCTCCTTAGTTCCTTTTCTAGATGCAGGTGACATTTTCTGTCCAAAGTCTATTGGGATTGCTTTGGATCACTGAATCACAGAGGAGAACCAAGCCTTTCATAGATGATCATTGAACAGTCTTGCTGTTATTATGTACAATGTATTATTCCTGATTTTGTTTGCTTCATTCAGCATCAGTTCATATAAATCTTTCTGAGCCTTTCTATTATAAGCTTGTTCATCATTTTTATAGAATAAAAATATTCTATTACCTTCATATACCACAACTTGTTCAGCCATTCCCCAAATGATGGACATCCACTCATTTTTCAATTGCAACCAAAAGAGAGCTGTTACATTTTTGCACATGTGGGTTCTTTTCCCTCCTTTATGATTTCTTTGGGATACAGACCCAATAATGGTACTGCTGGGTTAAAGACTCCTTGTTTGTAGGGGATAGCTTTGCCTGTTCAGTTCAAGAAACAGCCTGTTTCCCACAGTTTGCCTTCTGAACTGGGACTAGAACTTGCCCATTGACTTGCTCCTCTACTGAGCCACGACTGAGGGTTTTAGTTGCTTATTTCCTTGATTAAGACCCTCTCACCAGCTTTCCCAGAGTCTGTTTGACCTGGGCTGAACACCCTTTTCACCACAGTGAGACTGACCTTTCTTGAAGTTTTTTCAGTCTATCTTGGGCTGGAGAGTGGTTTCATTCCAACAGACTCTGTTCAGAGGTTTGGTTTCATGTGGTTTTAAAGGGAAACTGGGATAGCTCGAGCAGCCAAAGTAAAAAAAGAAAAAGAAAAAGCAGGGGTGGTAATTCTGATCTCAGATAAAGTAAAAGTAAAAATAAATCTTATTAAAAGAGATAAGGAGGGAAAGTACATGTTGATAAAGGATATCATAAATAATGAAGTAGTAATGATACTAATTGTGCATGTACCAAGTGGTAGAACAGGCAGATCCCTAGAGAATTAATTTTTGTATGCCTAAGTTTTCTCATCTGTAAAGCAGGAGCAGTATTAGTATCTCTCCCTCTGGGTTGTTGTGAGGATAAGATAACTGTAAAGTATTAAATAAATTATAGCTATTATAAAATGTTTTGCAAGCCTTAGAAATAATATATAAATATCAGTTATTATTTCTCTTCCCTTTCCTCACCATCTTTTTTTCCTCTTCTTCCTCTTCTGCTTTTTCCCCTCTCCTAAATATCAAACCGTCATCCAACATTTTTATGTACTCAGTGTTGGATGAAGTCCTGTATATAGTCAGTGACACTGGATAGCTGAAAGTTGAAGATGTATAGTTATAGAGCAGGCAGATAATAAGATAGAGAAATGGACAGGACACATTTGGGAAAATGAAAATAACCTTCTCTCCCCCACTCTAGTTCTAGGCAGTTGGGTGTGGTCACTTTCTGGTTAAACTGTTACCTTCTGCAAAGTTAGCATTAAGCAATATATTATATATCCAAATGATTGCAGTTAATTACATTAAGGTATGGGGTAATAGATAAAGTAACCGACAACCTAGAGAGACAATAAGACTGTGACTCCTGTCTGAATGTGAGGGTACATTTAGGACCTTGAGAATGGATGCTGGAGATGTTCAGAAGGACAGGTTAATTAATTGAGTAGATACTGGGTACCAACTGGGACTTGTTTCTTAGAATATCAGGGTACAACTCTGACTAACTGACTAAAGGAGACTAAAGAGACTACTTCTTTGGGGAGGACTAGAGCAGCTAAGTGGTGTGGTGGATTAAAACTGTGACCTGGAGTCAGAAAGACCTAAATTCAAATATAACGTAATTAATTGTGTTACCTTAGGCAAGTCACTTAATCCTGTTTGCCTCAGTTTCCTCATCTGTAAAATGAGTTAGAGGGGAAAATGACACATCACTTTAGTAATTTACCAAGAAAATCCTAAAATGATGTCATGAAAAGTCAGATGCCATTGAAGAACAACAACAAAAGGAGGAGGATGTGAGGGTTTAGGAGAGATTAAACCATGGTCTGGGACATAATCAGAGATCAGGCAGAGAACTGAAGATTTCACTGGTAGACCGGAAATGAGAGCTTCGGTTAGGAACTAGGAAAGGACCCAGTGACTACAGAGGGACACATACCCCAGAGAGATCATGTCCTAGTCTCCTCCATGCTTAAATAAAAACACATACCAGCACCTACTGCTCTAAGAAACTATCATTCTGTAGGTCTCCTCCTTGTTTCAACTAAATTCCTTAAAAATCTGCCAGTTTCTACTATGTCTGCTTCTCTTCTCTCCCTGTCTACTGACTTCTGACCTTTTCACTCAATTCAAACTGCTCTCTCCAAAGTGACCAATAATTTCCTGCCTGCATCATCTGATGGTCCTTTCTCAATCCATATCCTTCTTGTATTCTCTGAAGTTTTTGACTCTGTGGATCACTTCCTATTCCTAAATTCTTTCCTTTCTGGGTTCTCTCCCTCTCCCTCTCCCTCTCCCTCTCCCTCTCCCTCTCCCTCTC